>CAIGRT010181470.1:0-26176 GCA_903798405.1 Fraxinus platypoda
TTTTAATATTTTTACTTTGAAAATGATATCTTGCAACCTAAAAAAAATTGGAGACAAATTCAATATTGACAGAATCAAGAATGACTAAAAATATGACAAGTAAAAACAATCATAATAATAATAAAAAATCGAAGTATATGAAGTAAATTGAAGTAAGTTACATATTTTTTGATCAAATTGACAAGTGACGCCCCTTGAGGGGCTCGAGGGCAACGCCCTCGATGGGGGTAGAGGGGGCAGCGCCCCTCGTGGGGATTCAGGGACAACACTCCCGACGGGGATCAACCTGACAGGGTAAAAAAAGTAAATAAGTAGAATTTTTAGCAAAAAAAAAAGGCGTTAGTGCGAAGACACGGAAGAAATTTTGAGTTTATTATATGTATGTATGGAATGAAGCAAAAAAACTTATATATATAAAAAAAAAAAAAAAGCAAAGAGATGCTTGCTCCGCACATTGCGGAGCAAGTCTCCGCATTGTGGGGAGCAATCTCCGGAGCAAATGCTCCGAATATTTTTTTTTATTTTTTATTTATTAATAATAATCTACATCGAAATCATAATTTTTATACGATTTTACTTTAGATTATATTATTCTAAGAGCAAAGATAAATTGTTGTAATCTTCAAAATTCCTAGTGTTTCATTTTCCTTCATCTGTCATCTTATTTTCTTCCTCTTCCTCCTCCTTATTCTTGTCTTTTATTTTGTTTTCATCTAACTAGTATACCAACCCTTAGGTAAATACAGGTTTAAACCATTCTGGCAAAATCTGCATGTTCTCACCATATTCATCCTCCAGAAATATTAACCATAAAATCCTCCTGAAAGATTTCTGTATACCTAATGGAAGACAGTGAACAACGAAAACATAAAACTAAACAAAACTGAAAAAATCGAAAGCCCTTACCCGATGGAGATTGTTTTGCCACTTCAAAGCTCTACTGAGAAAAAGCGAGAGAAAGCCGAATAATTTATTTGTTGTTTGAAATCAAAATTATATTAATAAGAGAAAGAAGAAACTGTGTCATTGCAATTGCATTTAGTGCGTTTGCATGTATAGTGTGGAAAGTGGTAAAATACAGTGTAACTAAGTCGGTTTGAAGATATTTTTTTTTTATAATTAAGTCCAAATATATATACACACACACACATACAGACAAAAGATATTTATAGATTGATATATGAAGATATTTAAAATATCAATTGGAATTGAAATACCAATTAGTCAACAAGAAATGCTACTTCACTGTAGCAAAATCAGATAAAAAACAGGGAAAGTGTGAAAACTCATGTGACATAAATGAATAGTGAATAACAAGGTCGCCTCTTTTAATAGAGGAGTGATTAAAAACTTATTTTAAAATGGACTTTAAACGAGACGTGAACTTTGTTTCCAGTACCCGTCTAGGGGCAATAATCCCCATCTCCGCCCCCGACCCCGACCTTGCCCCTTGTGTAACTGATTAGGTAGGGAGTCCTCACCTCGTTCAAAGCGAGGCCTCGTGCATATCGAATTTTCTTGCCATCCCTAATTTTGACTTCATTACCCTTTCAAATTTCAAAGGTGGTAATTTCTAACTAAACATCTTTAAAGGACCATGCACACACAATATTTAAAAGTTAGGGATCGGGTACTAAATATCAAAGGATGGCAAATAACTTAATTGTTTATTTTTTTCTTCAGAAAATTAGTGTCATTGATATATTTAGAGTGTATTTGGTGGATATTATTTTGGAAGAATGTATTTTGGAATAGTAGATTGATGGAGAATGTGTAGTTGAAAAAGAGGAAAAAGTTATTGATGTGATGGAAAATATTATTTTAGTGAAGAATGTGTGATTGAAAATGAATAGAAGAATGAAAATGAAAATTTTAATGTTTACCAAACAGAACCTATAATATATAGGATTAAACTATATGTACTACACCATGTACTACATGGTTTACTATATGGCCAAGTGGCGGCCATGTATTGGAGCCCATGTATTGGAGCCTCGGCCCCACAACCGAGACTCCAATACATGGCCGCTACTTGGCCATGTAGTAAACCATTTTGTAAACCATTTCTCAACAAATCTGGAAAATATGATCTGGATTAGGTTTCGGTTTTTCCATTATTGTTGAACTGGAAATTTTTGGTTTTCGATTTCTGTTGTGAACATTGTTAATTAACTTTGTTTGATATCAAGTTTCTGAAATTACATTTGAGAGTTGAAATTTCCCGTGAAATTCCAGTATTTTATTCGATTTTTCGAGTTTAAAAAATGGTGGGAGGTGGAAATAGGAAGGATGAAGGATCGTTCACGGTGAGCAACAGCAATGTTTTTGCGGTGCTGGAGAGGAGGAAGAAGAAGTCCGACAAAGAGAAGGGCTCCGCAAAGAGCAGTAAGAGTGTGTTACAAGCTGGGGCTGGGAAATCAAAAGAACCGGAGGAGGAGAAGCCTCAGGTATTTTGGGCTCCAGCGCCTTTGACTGTGAAGTCGTGGGCTGACGTGGATGACGAGGATGATGATGATTACTATGCCACCACTGCTCCACTCCAATCTGATTGGGGTGTTTCGGGGTCGAGTAAACCTAAAGAGAGTCAGAAACCGGAACCTGTGGAGGTATAATCAGAAAAAGAACGACGAATTGTTGTTTGGTTCTTATTTTAATGATTAAATGGTGATCTTGAAAGCTTGATTTTGTGTTTAATTTAGTAGGTTGGTGGTTTATGATTGTTATTTGCATTTTCGTTTGATAAATGATTAATTCAGGCTGATCTGGTGTTCAATGGTTTGCGATTGGGGGATTTTACTGTTGTTTATTGGGAGTGTGATTTTGATAAGATTGGATTGTATCATCTTTATGCATCATAAGATAACCATTTGCATGATTCCATTTTTATTTGCTGAAGTTTTTCTTTGACGCACGTTGTGCCTTCTCTGGTGATTAACGAAGAAAGATTTACTTGTCCCACTGTTTTCACATTTCTTTTAATCTGCATTACTACCATTCACCCAAGCACCTCGCAATAAGTACTTTGTTCTTTATATGCTGATCGCATCAAAAGTCTCACATATTTTATTTGGTAATGGTAGTTCCGCATCTGAATTTGTTTGCCACATAATAGTAGTGTAGTTTCTTAAGAAATTTAATGACGATGATTGGTTTGAAGTGTGGATTTTGGTGATTGCCAGACTACAGATGTCATTTGGGGTATATAGTATGCTGATATATTGGTCGAAAATTTATATGGGTTTCTTTGATATATTGACTCGTGTCTATTTGGGGTATCCTGTAATAGCTGTCAGCCTTTCGTGCATTAGTCCTTGATTTGCATGAAGCTTCATGGCTAAGATCATGTTATCACGCCTTTAAATGTTGAAAAATGAATTTTTTCCCTTTAAGTAGATTTTAGATATTTTATAATTGATTTTTAGCAAAAGGGACTTTCGGCATTCATAATTATATCTGTTAGGATTCGTTTTTTCGCTTTTCGTCAGTATCATTCCAAGTAGATTCTATCCTTGATTAGGCTTGGCTCGGGTTTGTTTGCTGCAGTTTTTGGAAAACAAAACGAAGAATTCAAATAGAAATATTCTGTTCAAATAGGAAAATAACAGTTTTGGCTAATACAATCAGACTTTTTTCTACCAGTGAAATTGTAGGAAAAAATAAAAAATAAAATCAAAGCTGTTTAACAATTTAATGTTTTATATGGCTTCCACTCTTCCAAACACAGCACACGAGAATTCTGCCCCCACCAATCTCATCTACTAGTCCTCCTACCCCCACTCATTCTGCTTGTGTGCGTTTGCGTGAATGGTGTGTGCGGTGTGTCTATCAGCCTGACTCTATGTATGTGTATGCTTGTGCACCAATGAACACATGGAGCTCTGTTTTTTTTTTAAATTTTCCCCCTCATCTTCCTGTATCTCCAATGTCTATACTACAATTACAACTAAAGGGATCACAGAAAAGAAACCATGATCGGAGGCAAAAAATGGAAGTTGCCTTCATTAACATGTCACCATTCCTATTAATTTTCTCTTGACCACTATAATTTCATGTCTCACCAGCACTTCTTTATTCTTGGCTCTAATTTCTTCATCAATATCCAATTTGCTATAGGAATATCCCTCTGTCATCATGAATGGAGGCTCCATGCATCTCTGAATTCATTTTGCTCTTCTTCTCATGGACTTGGTAATGCCATTTGTCCCCTTGTGAAAGCACTTTGTTCTTGTTAACTAAAATGAAATTTCAGAAAATAGGATCATTTGCAAAGATCCCTTGTGTGGAAGAAATGGTGTCACGCAATTCTTGTAGTTATGAAAGTATCCAATGATAAACTTGGGGTTAGGATAGGTTGCTTGCCTCAAATGTTTTATCATGGCTTTACATCCAAATTGCAGGAAAGTGAGAGTGAAGATGATTTTCTCGATGAAGGTGATGGTGACATGGAAGAAGAGCATGATCATGAACCAGTTGTGGAAGAACAGACTGAGCCAGTAGTGAAGAAGTCTGTAGACGCATATCCAGTGACTAAAGAGGCAGAAAGACAGCTTTCCAAGAAAGAGAGAAGAAAAAAGGAGCTTGCTGAGCTGGAGGCCATTTTGGCAGAAATTGGAGTTGCCCCAAAAGAGAGAGCCATAGATGAGTCATCTGGTGATTGTGTACTCTGTTGTCTCTTGGAGATATGTTTATTTAAGATTTCATTGAATTTTTTGGATAAATCTTTTCTAAATCTAAGTGTACCACATTTATTTGAAGTAATTGTTTTCTTTTAAACTTTCCCTTGTCTCTTGAGCATGTTACTCTGGGCTATTTTGTTTGGCTACTTGCTATTTCTATTATACATCAGATACTAATCTGTATATTCATTCTCTTTGTCAGTCTTACCATCAAATATTTGACAGTCAATGGTGCTACAACAGTGTAATAGTATTTTGATTTAACATTGAAACTGAGCATCTCATTTTTATGCAAATGCAGATATTTCCAGAGAAAAGAAAGAGCTACATATGAATGCAGATATAGAAAAGAAGGATAGTGTCCATGCAGAATCCAAGAGTTCAAAGAAGAAGAAAAAGAAGGATAAAGCTTCAAAAGAGGTGAAGGAACGCCAGGATCAGTCCAGCAGCTCAGATGTTCCTAATAGACAAGAGGAAACTACTGAATCCGAACAAGTGAAAGAAGACACATCTGCTGTCAATGTGAAGGAGCTAAAGAAGGCGGCATCTTCTAAGAAGAAGAAATCTAATAAGGAGATGGATGCTGCTGCCAAAGCTGCTGCCGTGGAGGCTGCTGCAAGGAGTGCAAAACTTGCTGCTGCTAAGAAGAAAGAGAAGAACCATTACAATCAGCAGCCATTACGGTAATAGCAGATTAGCAGAGTTTAATACAAATGGAGATGGTTATTGAATTGCTCTTTTACCCATGTGGAATAAACTTTGAGCTCCAGCCTCTTTTTTCTTGATAACATGTTACCAGACAGTTGTGCTCGGTGAATATTTCTTTTAACTTGGTACTTTAACCTCAGTGTAGTTTGTACGAAATAGTACTTTTTGCAATGTTCATTTTATCATTTTTGTTGAATGTAAATTGAGCCCTCTGTTTGTGTTTATCTTTTAATTCTCTGGAGGAGAAATCGAACTTTTAACTAAGGGATTCGTGTATAGATCAATCAATTGAAGTATAGATGAGGCTAGTTTATATGAAGCCAATGAGGGTTGCTTCCAGTTATATTACTCCTATGAAGCACGAATGCTTTATGGCGTTCCCTATCTTGTCACGCTCATATGATCTCATATTGGTTAGTACTTCAACTTTTACAAGAATGAAGGCATCACTGCTTTTACTTTCAAGCATAATCCAAAAACTGCAAGATGCTAAATGCCCAAAAAGCTCAAAAGATTTCATTTCTTCCCCTCTAGATTACAAAACAATTCAAACATTATCTCAGTAGCAGAACACTGTATTTTCTATAGCTAAACAAAATTGCATAATGAAAACAAAGCTTGTCTGAAGAAAAAAATAGGACAAAATGATAAAGAATGAGCCTTCATCAAAACCTCCACGGGTCCTTGTACGGAGGAACATAGTTTTCTGTGGGAGGTAGAAGATGAAATGAAGCCACAGTTTTTTCTATAAAAAGGTCCGACCTGCAGGATACAAAGTGAATCATTTTTCTCCACACCATTCAGTTTATTGCTAGATCCACAGGAAGATATATAGCAATCAGATTCATAGCAATAGTAACATGTCACATTAGTTTAGTCTACCCCTCCCTCGTCTTACTTGTTCTAGCTTGCATCGCTTGACATAGGCGGATCTACGGTGGGGATTGCGGATCCCACACTAAATTTGAAATCCAAGATTTTGCAATAGATTTTTCAAGATTGTACACAAGATTTTCGAAAAAAAAAAAAATCCTTATAATTTTCAATTTTGCCCTCACAATTAAAATTTTGTGAAATTTGCCCCCCACAACTCTACTCTCCTGGCTCCGGCCCTGTTGTCAACACGAGTCTTTTTAGGATTACACAAATGTGCCGAAACCATATATGTCATCCTTCCCTTATTTTATCCTCAATGGGGACCGCTTCCAGATTTTGACATATTTTCTCACTTCTTATCTTATCCATTTTAGTTTGATCATACATCCATCCTCATTTCCACGCACTGCTGCCTTGTGCAGGTGCTGCCATAACAGGCAGCTACACGCAGCTGCTCTGTTAATGCAGCAATAGCTACTTTGACCTGTATTCAAAATTTCGAATTTCAAAAAAAAAAAAAAATGCAAGCCGGCTCGGCTCGCTAAGGCTCGAGTCTAGATTTTTTGGCCGAACAAAAGCAGGTAAAAAAAAGTTCGAACTATTTTTACTCGAGTCGAGCGCGAGCTTCGAGTTTCGGCTTGCCAGCCAGTTCAACTTAGCTCGTTGACATCTCTAACTTGTCGGATAAAACAGAATCAGCTACATCTATGGCACTCCATGCAGTTTTCTCCTTTGATTTCAAGAACTTGGAGTAACTCGAGCTTGTAGACTCGGCACGTCTCGTCTGTCATGGCCTTTGAGCTCGCAAGCTCACAAGCTGAGCCAACAAGCTTGAGTTTTTTTTTTTTTTAAAGTTACCAAACGATGTTTGGTTACTTTTTTGATGAGCGTGAACTTTAGGCTCGTGGATCGTGCTCGCGAGCTTCACGATTGAGCCTTGCTTAGGCTCAACATACCAGCCCCCCGCTCAACTCGTGCTCGGGTTCGTCCCAACACGAGTCCGAGCCGCCCATGGGTAGAGGTTTGACGAGCCAACGAGGTACTCGGCCCTTTTGCCACCTCTAGACCTATTTGAACCAAATAGTATAAAGTCAAACTCTTAAAGAAAACTCATAAAGACATGATCAAGCTGTGGATGAGTAAGTAATCAAAATTACCGAAACAAAAATTATGAGGTGTCTATGATATCAACTCTCTCAGACACAATGCGCAGCCGTGCATCAGCTCTATATTACATCCATCAGTGTATAGGTAAGCTTATAAATGATATTTCAAATATCAAGTTACTCAAAACTTTAATACAGATTCCACCTATTTTCCAATACCGTACACAAATCATTACTACCAAGCTACAATTTTTACTTCTGCATTTTGGATAGAGGAATAAGTTTACAGACTTACGGGACAATGGTGCAGCTGATGAATAACGCTCAGGCTTTCTAGATTCCACCTTCAAATAGATGAAAAGAGTGAGGTTCCTACAATGAACGATACAGGAAAATGAAGAAGATAATTTTTTTCATTAAATCGAGTAGTAAAAGTATACTTTTTCATGTCAAAACAATAGTCATTGGCATACCATTCATATGTTATGCAAAACAAAGCAAATCATGAAATAGCAGAGAACTTCAATTCATTCTTCTTGTAGTACTTTTTCTCTCTATTGATAATTTTTTGCGGTTGAAGAAATGGAAAGCTACAAGATGTTTCATCAGATGCATCCTTTATGCACAGAAGTTGATGGTTAAGAGCCTAAACCATCATAGGTTGGATTAAGAAAAGAAAAATTATAATTAAGAAAATGAATGAGGCATGCTATGCATGGAAAAGTATTTCTTCAGGTCCGGTCCAGTATTGTGTAATAAACATGCAATAAATAAACATTGACAGTACCTGTTTGTTCACGGTTTAGCTCATTTGCAGGCCTAATTAAAAATCACCCCTCTTTAACAGCTTTGTGAAAACAAGTACATTTATAGAAAAACTAGTAAAAATCATTTGTAGTAAATTTTACAGGAATTTTAAAGCGTACCATTTAACAACAAAATCATCAATTCTATCAAGAACCACCCAAGATATCAGAATCGCCCTGATACTAATTGTTATGAAAACTGGAATGCTCTAATACCAATTTATTGTAAGAAAATAAGAGATTAAGTGCAATATGAAGTAATTAATCACAAGAACGCAATAATAATGTAATTTTGTAGAGAATTGAGATTCTGTTATAATATGAAGAAATAATACAAAGATTATGTATTTTATGATTTGTCTAACTTAATCTAACTTCTTCTACAATACAATAAAGAGCTAAATATATAGGGAACAACTAGAGGACATCCAAACTCTTATAGTACAATTGTGGATGAAGTAGAATGCCAAAAAGGAATCCAAAATGGAAAAAGACAGAAAAATCACGCAAGGGCAAAACAGGTACACGACGCTGCCCATGAAGCGTCACAGTGCAGTGTATGACACCCAACGGCGCAGCGTCGTGCCAAAAATTGTTGTGGTACTGCGGCGCCCACTTTTTGGTCCTTTACTCCAAAAATCTCGATTTTTTTCATCCCAATATTTTTTTCAAGTCCAATATAATTTCCTACTCCCAATAGACTTCCAAATAGAATTTCAATTAGAATTTGTCAAGTAAACTTGAATAGGATTTCATAATTCCATTCCAAATAGGATTCCAATTAATGTGCACTTTAATTAGAACTCTCAATTATCTTCAACAAAAAATTCGGATCATATCCAAATTCTAATAATCTTCATATTGACATAAATTTCACTGTAATGAACAAAACTTCAAAAGAATTCTCTACTTGGAGACAAATTCTACTACAATGAATAAACTTGAATTCTTCAATGAAAAACACAAACAGACTTCTCCATCAACAATTCCAACTAAAAATATTATTCACCTCTGTTATCCCCAACTATGGGCAAAAGTGATCTAATGACCAGCAAATAAGGCTAAAATAAGACATGTAACATAATCACAATTGAATGCATCAAAGGAAGGATCTTGGCTATAATCAACACCCTTAATCGCATTCAAACCATCAACAAATCAGCAAAATTGTACCTATGTGGAATCTTATAGCAAAAAATTGGTCTATTTCTTGCAATAGAATATAATGACACAGTCAATAATGGTGGCAAAACGGATTTACCCATATCTTCAAAATTCAACTGAGATGTATTCTTAAAAGAAGATCCCAAATTAGACTCCAATGGTACATAAGCCAACTCTAAATCCATCCAAGTTCTTAAAATATGTTGATTACTCGAAGATTCTGTATCACCCTGCAAGATATATAAATGGAATTTTCTATGTCTCATCAGCACAACACGGGCTTCTTTGATAACTTTCAGAACTCTACATTCAACGGTGTACACGTACCTTTTTGAATCAAGAGTACTTAATGAGATAAAATTTTCTTCAAATCTGGAACGTATCTCACTGCATCAAATGTTCTAACCGTCCCACCAAAAAATCTTTATTCTGACCCGATTAATACCTGCAATCCAACAAGGTGTGTTAACCGGTCATCACAACACCTTTTGAAACTCTTTATATGTTGAAAACAATTTCCGATTGGGTGACATGAAAAGTGCAAGCTGTATCCAAAATTCAAGCCTCATCACTGTTAGGATTTCTGCAATATTTGCTTCCCCTAAGGTTTCTAATTGTTGATTTGTAGTTAACTTTGATTTATTCTGCAACTTATAATAATCGTTTACCAAGTGCCCTTTTTTTTGCAATAATTACAAAATTTGAAGTTAGATTTTGAATTTCCCCTCGAACGACCACCATAAACAATGAGACCATCTCCATGATCCCTAAATGCAACAAGACGCTTCATCTTCTCTTGTAAATATAGAGTATCGTAGACTTCTTCAATCGTGAGAGTATCACGACTATATAAAATTGTGTCTCTAAAAGACATGTATGAGGCAGGCAATGAACACAACAAAATCAATCACAAATCTTCTTAATCATATTAGACATCCAAAGTCTTTAAATCAACGATGATTTCTTTAAAAGCAGTTAGGTGATCCTCAAGAGATGTTCCTTCTATTATACGATGAGAATACATACGTTGCTTTAGATGTAATTTGCCAGTAAAACTCTTCATCGTGTATAATTGCTATAATTTTAACCATAAAGCAACGACTGACTTCTCCTTCAAAACGTCCCGAAGAATATTATTTGAAAGATGAAGATGTATTTGAGATAGGGCATTTCGATCCCTCTGTTGTTTCTTTTCCATAGTCGAAGTTGTTGGCATCTCGTCAAATCCGAACAACGCGTCATCCATATCCATTTGAGCGAGTACTACTCGCATCTTTAACTACCACAAAGAGAATCTTGTGTTGCGATCTAATAGCGGAACTTATACTTCATTGGTGTCATCAAGAAAAATCTCAATCTTCCCAAGAATTTCAACACCAAAGGCTCTAATACCACTTGTTAAGAACCACCCAAGATGCTGAATCGCTCTAATACCAATAATTACGAAAATGGGAATGCTCTGATACCAGTTTGTTATAAAAAAAATAAGATATTAAGTGCAATGTAAAGTAATTGATCATAAGAACACAAGAACAATGTACTTTTGAGATTTTATTATAATATGGAGAAAGAATATAAAGATTATATGTTTATGATTTATCTAACTTAATCTAACTTCTTCTAAAATACAATAAATAACTAAATATATATACCACCCATGTGGCGCCCAGTGCTGTGTATGGCACCGCAACGCCATGCCAAAAATTGTGTGGTGTTAGGCACCATAATGATGGCGCCGTAGCGCCCACTTTCGGGTCCTTTACTCCAAAAATTTTGATTTTCTTCATCTCAATGTCTTCTTCAAGTCCAACTTAAATTCATACTCCCAATGGGCTTCTAAATAGAACTTCAATTAGAATTTATCAAGTAAACTTGAATAGAATTTCACAGTTGCATTCCAAATAGAATTCTAATTAATGTACACTTTAACTAAAACTTTCAATTATCTTCAACAAAGAATTTGGGTAATTCTCTTGAAGCTTTTGAGTTACCTTTAAATAAACCAATTCCTAGGGCAAGAATTAAACATATAGTTGATTGCTCTTTCTTTCGATGTTGTGTTGGTTTTTTTTTTTTTGGAATCTCTATGTAGCGGTGCAAAACACTGCTCTTCAGGGCAGTGAGATGGATAATTCTTACTCCAACTTCAAAGGAATTGATAAGTGTATTTTATATATTTATTCGAGGTTTAAAATAACGATATTTGATAGTTCTTTTGACAAAATATATTCTAATGGTTGTATTTTATGTTATATAGAATGAGGAATTAGATGAAACAAGAGAAAAATTAAGGAAAATGGTGAAATCAAAAAAATGGGGACCAAAGTGTAAATATTCAACAGTTGATTCGAACCATAAAATGATGATTGAATATCACATATGATCAACTGGATGCAATTTGAAGTCAAATGAGTGAAATATAGCCAAAGTATTCTCACAAATAAACTTTTAGCAGAAACAATTATGATCCGAATTTTTAGCCTCAACTTGAGACTCATTTTTCGGGTATCAAACGTTCAAATTGGAAAACTTCTACTTCTGTAAGAATTGTATCCCTTTGAGTTATCTTACCAACACATTTTGAATTACCTTAATCAAATATCGGGAGAGAAAGTTATGACCAAAATATCGAAAACTATTCAGGGACGAGAGATGTAAATCGACACGCGTGCAAGACCCTATTTTCACCAACTTGAGAGCAATTCATATTGCTTGCGCATGCGGGTGAAGGAAGGCGGTGCGCGCGGGCGGGGCTATTTTCGCAAACGAATCAATAGTTTCCTTTTTCGATTCAAACTCAACTTGGTAAGGATTTGTTACCTAAACTCAACCCCTATATATACTTGAACGTATCCTACATAAACCGACTCTTCTTGTACACCATTAATACACCAATATACATCTCATACTACAATATTCCATACATCAATTTTCATCATAAAAGAGGGCAAAATCATATATTGTGAAAAGATTTAAGAGACGAAGTTCAAGAACTCATCAATTGGAGATTAAACCTGTAATTTGTGGGAAAAGAAGCAAAAGAATTATTGAAAATTTATCAAGATTACTTTGAAGAAATTCAAGAATATCAAGATTCACCTTCCTTTATTCATTAATTCACAATTCCGGGTGATGTTCTATACATTTAACACGATTTTTTGTAATTCTAATATGCTAGGTTAATTTTATACACTGTTAGGATGAGATGAACCATTGTTATGATATTTTTTAGTTTTAATTAATTATTTTGACTTTGATTTGATTTGATTTGAGAATGTTTATTATTGTGCTTATAGTTCTTTTCAATTGTTTGATTATCAATTGAATTATTAGTGAATTTTATGTTATCGAGAGAGACATATGGTTTAAGCACAATATAATAATCATTGTCACGTTCGATATAGGATAGAGATATACATCTATGCTTTATATGGTTTCAATAGGTGTTCTAACACTTGTTACTACATTTTTCATGTTTGCATATTTCATCGAGAGATAATATGAGGGGAATAGATTTGATCGTTATCGAGGGAGACTTCAATTTAATTGTTAAACTGAAAATAGAATAACAAGGGAGATTCGACGTCTTAGCAATGCATTTCACATATATGAAAAATATATTTACTTGCTCTCACTAGTTTAATTGATAATTTAGGGATTAGTATAGAAAAATCACAACTACTTGTTTGCTCTTTGATTAAAGTTGCAATTAATTTTAACTCGATCAAATATATAGTTTTCATGGGTTCGATACTCTATTCATCATTATATTACTTGACCACGATTTCGTGCACTTGCGGATTTTCAAAGGATCCGGAACATCCTTCGATTTTGGAGATTAGACAAACATGCACTGTGAGTTGATATTCCGGGAGTGGAGATTTTCGTTTTAACGTCATTTTTAATGTTCCTTCAGGTCTTGAGTGATCCAGAGAGAAGGCAAACCTATGATCAATATGGTGAGGAAGGTCTAAAAGACATGCCACCTCCTTACTCAAATGAAAGCCAAAGTGGATTTAATCCTAGAAATGGTGAGGAGATTTTTGCTGAATTCTTTGGAAGTAGCACTTTTGGATTTGGATCATCAGGTGCTGCGAGGTCGATGAGATTCTCATCTGATAGAGGATGGCCATTTGGTGGATTCGGCATGAAAAGTAACATCTTTAGAAATTATAGCAATGGAAACGGCGCAAGCATGCCTAAGAAACAACCACCAGTTGAGAGTAAATTGCCTTGCAGCCTCGAGGAGTTGTATACTGGATCGACCAGAAAAATGAAGATATCGTGACAAGTCGTGGATGCAAACGGGTAAGCTCTTAAACAGATGACATATTTATTTAAATTTTGTCTTCAATACACTCCTCGTGTAGGACCACTAGATGAATGAATGAATATAGGATATCATAGATCAAATATATTGAGTGAAAATACATGATTATTAATCGTATAGACTTCTAGTACTTTTTAAAGTTTAGTTTCGACTTGCCTGATGTTTGCATGTTTTTAACTTTAGTAATCAACATTTTTGGACGACCATTTCCTAATAGTCACATACCTAAGAATATCTAATGTAACGCTTACTTGGATGAACCTTGCTACACTTACACATCTTGGTACACAACCCTCTCTCCCAAGTGTGTACAAGTAGCATTTTTGTACTTGGATTATGTAACGGATTTTTTGCAGACTATTAATGCCGAAACGGAGATATTGACAATTGATGTACAGCAAGGGTGGAAGACCCAAGTTAACTTTTCCTGACAAAGGGAATGAGCAGCTAAACCAGCTCGCTGCGGACCTCACGACGCTAGATAATCGTGAATTGTCGATCCCGATGAACAACATTGTGAGCCCGGGTTACGTGCTGCTGGTTTCCCATGCCAATCGCCAAGGAGCCGGGGAATCGAGGTGATTTGAAGATCAGGTTTGAAGTTAAGTTCCCTACAAGATTGACACCCACGCTACGAGCTGCCCTCAAGCGCGCTTTAGGAGGTTGATAATACAATTTTCGTAGACCCGACTACTGTACTTTTTTTTTTTTTTTTTTCCCGCGTCTTTTGATTTCTTTTGCATCCTTGCTTCTGTTCATGTGAAAATCCCCTTACTGGATGTCTGATTCTAAGTAGCAAAAGAGATGATTGAGTTATCCACTGAACAAATCGATTATATTCGTGTACATGTTTTACCATTTAGACGACTAGCTAACTTGAGAACCCCACCCCCACGGCCCCACCCACCCCTGCGACGTCGCACGCATTTAAAGGAGATTCAAAACTACACAAAAAATTGTAAGAATCCGTGCAATGGTCAAAATGGAAGCAGTAAACCTTAACTGGGTCGAAACTTGTCTGAACATTACAACTTCAATTTAAGGTACAACATCTAAGGAGGAAAAAGGGAAAATGCATATATAATTTACACGAGGGAAATCGAGAGTCAAAACCCCAGTTACGCGAAAAATCCTATCTAGTGCCTCCACCTTGCCCCCGAGTGACGACCGGGAGGCTGCGCCAATCTAGCCCCTGGTGGCCAAGATGCCAAACCTGAAGGATTTGCCGCCTGTCTAGGCAATTGCTGAGCCACAGGAGGAATAACTTGGTGGTTGGCCAAAGGGCGTTGCATTGGGGACCGATAGCCATGAAGCTGTGGCTGAATGTGGTGTACTGATGGTGGGGCATTAGGCCGCCACTCGGGAATATCATCGTCGTCATCCTTCCATGGTTCAATACCAAGACCTATATTATCTACCCTATTCCTATTTGTAGAACTAGTTTCAGTTTGTCCATATTTTTGAATAAGCTCTCTCGCTTGATCAACAGGGAGTTGAGGGTTTTGATTAAAGCTAGTAGTCGTTTTTACACCACCATGCAAATTTTGAAATGGAACCTCAGGTACAGAAGGTTTTATATCACCAGAGAAGTTAAACTCAGGCAAATCGTCGTCATCTTTTGTTGCTCGGGCAGCAGCCACAGGGCCAAACCCTGGTGGGATATCATCATCCTCTTCCTCCTGGGGCTTGGGATTGGAACCAGTAGGTGTATTATAGGACACGGGTGCCATAACTGAAGTATTCTTGTTATTATTCGAGTTCTGCCCTTCCTTGTGATGGGCAAATGGCTGCTTCTTCGAGCTATGTTTGTGGTGTGACGAGGAATTAGGTGATATTGTGTTGCTTATATGACGTCTCCTCCATACAACTACACCAATTAATCCATCATCAATAGTAGTAATCTTAGAATGTTCGGTCAGCATATCAAGCATTTTTGAGGACGGGGGGCATAAATAAAGCTCGACTCCAGGGGCCGGCTCCGCATATCCCAATCTATCCTCAGCAACGTATGAATCCACAGCCTGCACAACGAACAACAATCATACGAACGTGTTTAAAGAAATGGATACAAAAAAATTAATAGCATTAACGAAGTGTAATATAACCTCAGAAATGGCAGTCCTCTCATTCTCAGATTGTTCATTCTTCAAGACGAAGTGGAGAATCTGCACATCCACAGATAAAGGAATCATTTTTTAAAGTTATTGAGTTAAATGGGTAAAGGATACGAACACTGAAATGCTGATTTTTCTTTCAAGAATGAACAATTGAAATAGAGATTCAGATCAATCCCTCCACACGACCGTTTCCAACCACAGATTCAACTGCAGGATTGATTCGACAAATCCTCGTGTACTACAAATAAAGAACCCTGACCCCACCCTCAAATTGGAAATGTAAAACCGTAAGCTACGGTTCAAAAGGTTGAACTTTTCAACCTCATAAAGCAGGAATTCCTTTTACCAGGCGTCAATCCTTTTATTTGTTCAGTATTCAGCGTCTGAGTCCTTCTAAGCATTCATTTTAAACTCTTATTTTTTGTTTATACCAGATTATATTGCCATTCAACTTAATAAAAGGAACAAACACAAACAAGATTCACAGAACCATCTTGAAAAAGAAGATGCAATTACTGAATAACCAATCCCTCACAACTGGAAAACACTTTACACGATACAATCAACAGATCGTGTCAGTCAAGGTCAAATCTCAACTCTAATAACTGGACAAACATGAATAGCTTAAACCTGCACAAAATTTGTACAGCTACTTATTGATTGCTATTGGGTTTCTGATTTTTTCCTCGTAGGAAAAAGAAAGCAGCTATACGTTGATTAGAATTGGCTTAAGAGTTTTCACGAAAGATTTTGCTTAGTGAAGCTTCTAAACATCTACTAACAAACCATGTTTTATTCTTGACACACACTTCACAGGATATGTCCCATGAAGTCCAAATTATGGAAGAAATAAGCTTTTTCATGACTCCACCACCCAGTCAATTTTTATTCTACATAATCTAGAATTCTTGTTCGTTCTTCCCTTTGATAATAACAAGCATCATTACTAAGATAACTGAGCGAAACCATAATCCAGACAATTTTTAGAATTCTTGTTCTGTTCTCACCCGTATGATAATAGCAAACATCTAAGATAACTCCCCAAAAATACTACCTAGTCAATTTTAATCTACTTAATCTAGAATTCATGTTCCGTTCTCTTCCCTTTGATATATAACAAACATCATTATCTAAGAAAATTCTATGAACCAAACTCCGGAAGCAAAAAACTTGTCCAGCAATTTATCATTTTCCAGAATTTTCTATTACAACTGCTGTTGTACATTCTTACTAGTACTAGCCCAAGAGATAACTTTGTAGATAATGAGAGGCTACATTGTATAGTTTGTGAAGAGAAACCCAGAGAATAGCAAAAAAGAAGGCCTTGATGTACCATGACTGAACGAGTTCGAGACATAGGGAGTTCTCGAAAGAATTTTTCAAATGCATCAAGTCTAACTCTGCCCTTGATCTCGAGAGAGCTGGGCCACTCTTTCGTCGATGTCTTCTCACCACTGTAAAATGGATTAACAGATCAGCAAAAATAATATGGCATGTATGAAGGAACTCAACAAAATTCTGAATGCCATAATATTCTAGGAAGCATTTCACAGAAAAGTGAAATAGAAATACATATGATCAGTAGATAGAAAATATTATAGCTGATGCATCTACAAGAAATGAATTATCATTTATCAACTTCGGACTGAACGTGGGGGATATAACTTATAAGCCTCCCCAAGCCATCAAGATTCATAAATGGACTGTACAGAGATCACAATTATTGTGTAAATCACTTTGTAACTAAAAATCCAAGATGATAATGACTTCATATACTAAAAAATACAAAGAACGGTTGAAATATCTCAAAATTACAATGGGTAATGCGCATGTGGATAAGAAGATGCATACCTTTTAAATTGACCACTGGCAGTGACCAAGGATGAAATATTTAGTTGAAGGACGCCCTCCCACAAACATTCAGCCTCAGATGCATTTCCAGAAGGAAGACCTTTTTGCAATTTAGAACCACTGTTAAATTGAACTGCCACATCTACTTTACGTTCACCAACAGATCCATCTGCCTTCTTGGAGGAGGTATTTATAGAATTTTCTGCAGCTGAATTCGAAGCCTTAGAATTCTTTATTTCTTCTGGGATTTCCTTGTGAGAGATGGGGGTTGTTTTATCTGCCTCTGCTGGTATATTATCGAAAGGAGGTTCAGAATTAAGATACTCCATAAACTCATCCAAAGAAACAATTGGAGGCAGAAAATCAGCATCCTTCATTTCATCGTCCACCATCATTCCTTGCATTAAATCAGTCCCATCAGTTGGGATAACCAGTCTACCCGGAGAATCCTGGGTTTCTGCAATTTTTTCCTGATCTGCAGCGTTCTCTCTATCTTCGATATTATCTGCTTTGGAAGAAGAATGAGTTTCAGTCTCCTCCTTTGGCATAAGTTGTGTCAACACGTTAGTCCCGCTAGAGATCTCAGCAGCCATACTATAGTCACGTTCCACTTCTACTTGATACTCACCCTTGTGTGTTTTCTTAACCAATCGTCTTATATCTGTGTCAGGCAAAACTACCATTTGTGCCAGCTCTTCTGCTTTTGCCATTCGCCATTCTGATAACTCCTTGGAAGCAAGTTCTTCAGCAGACATTGAACACAACCTTTCAGGTGATATTTCACCAGACACAACTCTCTCTCTCAGTTCCGGGTTATTACGATCTTTCAGGTTGAATAAAAGAGACCTACCCTTCTCTTTGTATTTTTTGTTAACACCACCAAAAACATTGAACAGTTCTGCTTCAATTTTAAAAGCTAAATTGTTCGGAGTTAAACTAGCTAGCTCACCCCTATCCCCAGGACTCTGAGCATCCTCCTTTAAAGACTTGGCCTTCTCAGAATTTTGAGCCTCTTTTCCCTCTCTTACCTCCATGTCAAAATCTAAAGCCCAGGAAAGCCCATTCCCCTGTAATAGATCATCTTTAACGAATAAATTTTCACTAAATGAAATATCCTCATCGGGCAAAATGGTATCATAATGAAACTCTCCAAAAGCTTGTACATCATTTACACTGCTTTCATGAGTACAAAACTCAGTATCGCTGGGTTTACCAGCTGTGTCTAATTCTTTTGAAGGAGAAATATCATCGGAACCAGGAATAGGAGTAGCTGTAGTCAAATTGGATTCAGAAGACTGACATTCCTCAGGTGTCTGACTAATGTTGGCTGTATCAGTCTGTTTTTTCTCTGAATTTTCATCTTTATCTAGCTTTTGAAATGCCAAGGACAGAGCATCAGCTAGTGACTCCCTCATTTTCAACCTTACAGCTTCAGATGACTCTGTCTGAGCCTTTGATCCAGATTCAATTAGTGAAGTTTGTCTCTTCGAATTCTGCCCCCGTGGCCCACCAGATTTACTAGACAGAGATTCATTTCGCACCATTTTCTTGTTCGGCAAAGGTTGATTTTGCAACCCTGGAGAACACAACTTGGACTGTGTCGGTACAGTTCTCTTTTTTGGTGCCAGTCGTGTCAATCCAGGTGAATTAATGTTGGCTCCCATTTGTGTTGCGCGCTTATTTGGCATCAGTGACTGTTGGGGGACAAAATTATATTGCCCAGGTTCACCTTCAGCCTTGCGCTTACTTGGCAAAATTGATTTTTCTCCAGCTTGGATGTTTTGCATGACCCCACCATCATGACCTGGTTCGTTTGGCATCCAGAATGCATTTGATCCATTAAAGCCAACATCTAGTTCATTCTGCCCTGCCCTGTTGTTTGGTACGAATACATTTTGGAACCCAAGATTACAGGACATCGGCTCTGCCACTCCCATTTGCTCATTTGATAAAGCAAGATGATGTGATAGGTCATTATTAGGCACTTGGCCAATCATTCTCATATTCATTTCTGATGTTGGTAAGTCCAGTGAGGTGGAAACACGTTCCATCGAAACCACTTGCCTATTTGGTAGGGGGGGAGAGCGAAACAAGATTGTTGGACATTAAGCACCAAAACTGCAGATCTTGAGCAAATATGAACAGTGTTAAATCAGCTTTGGAGAACAAAATTAGACAATACTCCACGAACTCACCTTCACAAGCAATGACCAGTAGAATACTCTGCAACTCAAAACCAAAAAAAAAAAAATTAATAAGAACTTGAGATTCGCCTCTTAACTACAATAGTTCCTGAGATAAATAAAGCAGCATCATTCTCACCATACGAAATACTAATAAGGCATTAAGTTGAAACACATCAAACAGATTCTTAACAACCAGGCAAAACACAGAAAAAAAAAGTATAGAACCCCAAAAATGCATTATAAATTAAAATCATGTTATATCAGGTGACTTTCGTCTTCACCTATGAGGTCGAGTCTCGACACTCGTTAGAAGAAACTCTGCATGATTTAAATGAGCTCAAACTAGTTGCTACCAGTTTCATCTCAATCAAGTTCAAAAAAGAAACAGACTTGGACAAAAATTTCATTTATGCAACTATCTGGTCAAAGAACAATCATTCTGATCGGTATTTTACCTATCAAAAACTACCATAACAACGAAAAGATTACACAAAAGAAAAAAAGATTCATCAGTTAACTCCCGCCAAAATAACCACAAAAGAAAGAAAAAGATTCAGCAGTCAACTCCTACCAAAACAACCACAAAGGAAAGAAAGTGAAACTCTCCCCACAAGGAACTACTATATTAACAAAGAGATAGCATCACCTCCCTCTTTAGACAAAATGGAAACTAACAATTAGGTTGGCAAGCATCCCAACTTTTAAGTAAAGTGCTTTAATTTCACTCACTAGTTTTCTTATTTAGTTTTACATTTTCACTCAATTCATATTTAGTTGTATCTAATGGTCAACAATTTGATGTTAATGTACAGTACAGGAATCTCTATACCATTTGTAATTCAGGTACAAAAACGAGAGTTCTTGTTCTTGGAAGTTAAGACTACAACAAAAGGCCGCCTATAAGTGTGGCTAATACATCAAGTACCAATAACTACTGGAAAGTCCAACTCCTAACACCCCCGGCTGAATATTTAGCCAGGTCACCTCGCCATTGGTTCAACTGGCAGATCATACTCCCTCACTGATTCTACCAGCTGGCAGCTGTCATTTATGAAACTCAAATAAAAACATATTTTTTAATTTAAGTAGAAAAAGTAACATCCAAATATAAATACAAGTTTACAAATTAAGATATAATATAAGCTAATAATGCATTGCATGCACAAAGTAAAGTAATAACAAAAGGAGGTAAAATACTCAATTCTTTTTCTGTTTTTCGAATAAAAATAACATTAATTTTTATATTACTTTATCATTTATTATTCTTTCGGTTATGTAGTCATATGTTCTTGTATTTGGCTGTAAAATATATTTAATGGTTTATATTTTTGCAAGTAGAATAACATAATTGGTAATACACATATTTTTACACAGATAAAAAGGTTTTTTACTCGTTTACATTAATTAAGATTGATTTATCTCAATTAAAAATACCCTTACATAGTTGATTAAAAATTTGTACCCTAATGATCAACTACTAAACTTTAGCCAACACAAGAAATTATTTTAATTTTTTCAGGATGTGGACGAAACATAGTTGTTATTAATCAAGACTATTTTCTTTATCAAGTTAATCGAAATAATTGATGTAATCTTTAATAGTGTGAATATTAGGTAACAAATTGCAGTGGCCCAGTGGCAATGTAGTGTAATGCAGGGGTAATAAAACATCCCAGGTTCTACGCTTGTGGCTGGACTGGCATATCACTAGGACTCTGGCGCCAGTTTTAGCAAAACCAGTCATCTCACGTCTTTCATCCAATAACTCAAGTTCAATAGTCTAACAGTCCAAATGAGCTGTCCGAATCAGTTTGATCATTGATGTCCATCTTGAAGGTTTACCAGGCCAAACCACCGAATTCTACCAGGCAACTCTCCCAAGCCTACAAGGCTCAACACCGAAATGTTGCTTACTAAAAAAATTTAAATAATTCATTTTAATTTTTTTTCAATTTTACAATTTTATGCCCACATTCCTCTAATCAGCCATCACCAGCAAGATCAGAGAAACCCAGGTTGCCATTAAGCTTTATTTTGCAGCCACAAACCAAGTATCTTCCACATTATGACAACCCAGCAGGTGACTGTCTTCCTTGCAGAAACTGATACATAAGATAATGAAGGCACTTTGGTCTATTAGACCATTTCTGGATTGAGATTAATCTAACAAACATAATTTAACATTGGCAACACCAAACAAAACAACAAATATTGCAAGATAAGTCAGATGTAACAAACAATGGGGGACGGGGCTGTAAAAATAAGGATTCAAGTGGACTTTATAGACACTCTCCCTCGCTTGCACTTGTTCCCATCTCCTTCTTTCGTAGAGAGGATATGATGCAATAGTCATGTAAAAGATAGTTTTCATAAATGAGATTGGGACACTCTTACAACCATCAATTGTTCCAAACAAAAAGGACTGGAGAAGATTTCTTGCTCCATGACTTCATTTATCACAATCATAATTTTCCCTTTTTCCATAATGCTGAAAATAAAGATATGATGGGATTGAAGTACTAAAAATTATCCCCTCATCGTGGATAAAGTGATCTGAATTCCATTACTTGTGCAGATGCATGATAAAATCATAAATACACTTGCACCTACCACGTGATGTTAAAGTTCACTTTCAAATTTAGTTTTCTTTAAAAGGTACTCTGGGAAATGTTTATAGACGCATGCATCAGCTCGTGTGTATGTGTGTGACACAAGAAAGTAAATAGTAATGTATATATCTCATTCTTTTTCCACACAATTTAGCTTCAACTTGGAAATAGAGATAAGATGGCAATTCAAGTATCCAAAATTATATTCTCATCATGCACAAACTGATCTCCACATTAATGGTGCAACTGCATCATAAAACAATCAATTCACTCTTGCACATACCAATGTTAACGTTCACTTTTGAATTTTTACGAGACTAGTCCTGGAAAAATATCTGTTATTGATTAATCCCGGTCACACACACACGACGGATGCACACATCCAGTCACAATTCACCAGTTTTAGTTTCACAAGTGCGTTTCATTAACTCCTAAAAGTGAAAATTTCACACATGAGAACAAAAGGTTGGGGAAAAACGTTTTCAGAAAAAAGAATTTACCAAAGAATCAATATTTAATAACTATGCCGAAAAATAGAAAATAATGTGAAGTTTTTATAACAGGGTCGTAGTTAACTCATGATTAACCTATAAATTCCTTCAATAGAATTCGAAAATTGGATAGTCTATAAGCCCTAAAAAACTATTTGAACAATCGAATCACATAAACATGTATAAAATTACATAGACATAAATAGTCAATAAGCCCTAATTTTTATTTTTATTATTTGAACCGAGTACGAATCAAACAATCAATTTGCTTAAAAATCTACGACTGCCTGTACAATTATACACACAAATGTTCACACATATCTGAGAATCAATTTCCCAATTCAAAGTTAAAATTCCTAAAAACATATAAAAACGACGCATACATACAATCAAAAGAAACTTCTTGCCAGGGAAACAAAACCTAATTTCTGATTCATGAGAGCATAAAAAATCACCTCAAACACGTCGATCCAAACACATAGAGAGAGAGAGAGAGAGGTTTTACCTAATAGAGGGAGACGAAGGTAATTTCGGTGTGCTGAGCTGAATACATTTACACGTTTAGAGGGAGAGAGAAGGGGGTTGCGATAATATCATGACGAGAGAAAAACTCTAGAAAGGTCTAAATATATTAGGCAAATTATCCGGTGGAACCGGCATTTACTGGCTGGCGGTCTACTTTAATGACACGTGTACCTTTTTGTTTATCTTTATACAATAATATAATATAATAACATTTGTATTTGTGTTATATTTACATAATAAATTTACCTAATGATTTACATACATAATATTGTGAGATATGATCGAATCAAAATTTCTTCAATCAAAAANTTTATCTTTATACAATAATATAATATAATAACATTTGTATTTGTGTTATATTTACATAATAAATTTACCTAATGATTTACATACATAATATTGTGAGATATGATCGAATCAAAATTTCTTCAATCAAAAAAAAAAATCCCTACTCTCATTTCGATACATTATTTGTATGTAAATCATTCTATAACTGTTTATTTACAAGTAACATTATTCATATAATAATTATTTTCTAACTAATATTGAATATTCATGATTGTTATAAATTAAGAAAAACAGATAAATCAATACACTCGTGTGTCTTTTATTAGGAATTAATATCTTGTATTTATAGAAAAATTAGGACTATAAAAATATGATAGTTACAATAATTAGAGATTCAGCCTCCAAGGATACGACAATCCATAACTAATTAATACATAATATATAACACTCGTCGTTTAATGACTCATTATACAATATCGTCTCGTTAAAATCTCGTTTGATAAAAAATTATGAGGATAAAACCTAAGCGAATGAAAAATAATACAGCTACTCATCCGAGGTTCATCATCCAAAATCTTTGGATCGACGGATTCTTATCTCATGTACTGTTTTTTTTTTTAATATAGAAATCAATACGAGTTACATTTTTTGCGTACAGTATTGTTAGACCATCTTTTGTTGAAATTATTTGCATGATACTTGGATGTGATGGATCTTGTTGTCAACCATACACATTTTCGACTTGTCTCCTGAATTGCAATAATTTCAGATTAATTTGAAAATATTGTTATTAAAATCCACTTTACGAATCTCCGTAATATAGTTGTTCCACCAGGTATAAACAAATATCATGTTCGTAATTTAACTTTATGTGAATAAATAGATAACTTGCATATGCATATTCTATTAAGAAGATCATAATTTTTAATAATAAAATAATCTCATATGAATAGTACTCTACAGTAATAAAAACATGTGTTTAGCATCATTCTCATGTCTTTGATAAATATTAAATATTGTGGGTTTTATAAAATATATGGTTATAATTAATTATTAATTTTGATTTAAATTTTTATTAATTTTTCAGTTAAACCAAACAGGAGATAAATGAGGTAATGTGAAAAAGGGAAAACTGCACGGAGAGTTTCCAATTTATTAGTTCATTATGTCCATGTTTATGAGAACTCATTTTTTCAATACTCATTTTCAACCACATTCTTTTATAAAATAATTTTATACGTAAATCGAAATTTTTCCTTATTTTTTAATCACACATTATCCAACTTTTTACTTTTCAAAAATGCATTTTCTTGAAAAAAAATACGGCCCAAACAAGGGCTAAATCATTCTTGACTTTTTGTTATAGTTGTACAATTTGTATAGATGACAATAGTTGACCAAATTTCATTTCTTTGAATCCTAGAAGATTTTGTTGATATATTCAACTATATCTTTGCATTATTGGATTGGATTTTCATGGGCAGTCCATGTTACATTCAATGGTTTATCATATTTAGTTTCTAACATGGATTACATCCTAGAAGTACGCAATGTTTTTTTAACAATAAAATCGATTCATAAGTTATTTTTTACCATAGCAATTTATGTATATCTTACACGTTTGATTTGATCGAACAAATCAAAGTAGAATGACTAAGCACTCTCAAACGAGAGAATTTAAGTGCCATGGAATCCTTAAATCAACAGTCATTCAAGTATTACTATAATCACAAGAAATTTTTGGTTAATCGACAATGTGAACTTTGATTTCGATCTTACTTGTCAATAGAAGAAACTAAGAGCTCGATTGACATGATTTTTACTTTTGATTTTGCTTTCGGTAGAAAAGCATTTTGAGGAAGTTACCTTAATTTTTATTTGAAAATTAATTTTCAAAAGAGTTCTAATCCGGAAGTACTTTTAGAGGAAGTCAAATTGGACCAATTTCTTCTAAATGCTCTTCTAACAAAAATAAATGAACTTTCATAAAATTAATCAAACGAGTCAAAAGCAACTTGAAAATTAGCAGTTTTAAAATAAAAGGATATAAATAATTTGTCAGACATTGAAATTTAGCAGTTTTAAAATTAGAAATTTCTTTTTGGTATTATTATTATTATTATTTATTTTTTTGTAGATTATAAATTGTGTATTCTATGAAATATGTAGATAAAAACTATGAATTCTACAAAATGTACGGATGGATAAAAGTTGTTTAATCGGCTTATAATCTTGAAAAAGTTTTATCAAGCATACTAGAATTCTCACATTATCCAGCCTTTAAATGCTGGGTAGTGAGGCCTATTAGACGATACAGGCTGTGTTGGGCCTTTTCAAAGATGGGCTGGGCCAGTCGCCAAAAAATATGGACCCCACAAAACCTCAGTAGCAAGATAGATCCATTATTAGATTGTGTCAAGAACCAGACTTTTCTTGCATGCAG
>CAIGRT010181474.1:0-17836 GCA_903798405.1 Fraxinus platypoda
TAAAGGATTGTGTAAACCATGGAGTGTACATGTAGCACAATTCTTTATTTTATATTGGTGTGTATTTTTCTAGTTTTTGATGGGGAGGATAGAAGTAGGGTGTGTGGAGTAATATAAATTTATAATATTATTATTAATATTAAAATATGAAATTATCACCTGATTTTTGTATAAACAAGCCTTAAATTTGATTTTTGAAATTGAAATTTAAGGCTCCATGTAATTTTCACAAAAACACTAAAGATTAAATTGGCTAGAGGGCGGGGGCGTGGACGGGCCACCCTACCCCCTCCCTACACCCCTGGGTCGAATCGACAGTAAGAAAATTGTGCGATTCGATTCATTCTATTTAACACCCCTAGTACTAACTAGATCCAAACAACTATATACTCAAAAAATGATCTCTACAAAATTGTCGATCGAAACCATCGTGAAAAGTTGCCAAATGTCCTATAAATTTTGCCCTTTCATCATTTTTCTTTTCATAAAAATCAAAATGGAAGAAAGAAAGATATCGACAACTATGATGTATTAAAGATTCGGATAACAGTGAGGAATAAAAGATGACACAGTCAACATAATACCACTACAGGGGGCCAATTTGTATCAAATCAAGGTTTAAATTACATCACAAAACATGCCCAGTTGTCTCTTCATATAAATATCTAAGTTCAGCCCAAAATCAATATCATTGTAAAACACCAAATGTGTTGTCATTTTATTGGAATTACAAGGTTTCGTCACGATAAGAGCAAGCTCACTTTTCATCTCCTCTAACGTCACACGAGACTAGTACTAAATTAAGATCGTACATTTTAATGAACAAAATTTTAACTTATTTTTTCAGCCAAACGTACTGTAAATTATATTATGTACTAAACATGTTATTGAAGTCGGTTTAAGAAAAAATAAAAAAAATACCAAGTGTTAGTGAAGATGGGGTGCAGATAATTGGAACCGTTGGATCGTTAGGGTGTGAGGCTGGCAAGATTAGGATTTATATAATGCACCTAATCCAACATATTATTTTATTTGATACCTGTCCACACAGCCTCTTATCAATATGTAGAAGTGGCTGCCCCCGGGCACATCCAAGTTGGCAAAGGAAGGGCATTGCTGGGCTTGCAACCTCAGTGTGGAGAGTTCGATTCCTGGTTGGAGCAGCCGAGTGATGTAATAATCAATATTGGTTGGAGCAGTTTGGTGATGTAATAACCATGGAGGAAGGCTCCCTTGGGGCCAGAAGTATAAAGGGTGCCCGAACCTTGGTCAACTTGGGCATAACCCGCGGTTTACCTCCGTCGGTTACTGAGGGGCCGGTGGTTGGTAGTCCAGGATTTAGTCTGGTTAAGCTGAGATACCTGGGTATCAAAAAAAAAAAAAAAAATATGTAGAAGTGGTTGACACTCCAAGCCAAGACAATAATTCAAGAATTTATTAGTAACTGATTGGTTAAGTCTCAACTAATACCCACGTGCTATTGCAGTGTGTTTGCAGACGAGACGAGACATCTAGTTAATTATGTCACATGATCCATAATCATGTCGATCTAGCGCCAATGGTTATAGTACGTGGTATAACAAAATGCTTGAACGTGAAAAGAATACTCGTATTGATATCCAATGAAAAGTGAAAGAATCTTTACAAAATAATATGAAAAATTGAAGTTTAGGTGACAAGAAATATAAGTCTATGCATCAGTATAATTGCAGTTGAAGTTAGACATGTTTTGGTATGAAAAAGGTAAAGGATTGTTCTCTTCGTGTTTCAGTTTTTAATTTTGAATTTTGTGTTTTGAGTGTTCATTTTGAGATTGTTGAAAAAGCGTTCTTTTTGTCATGTTGAAAAATTGTTTTCAAAAAATAAAATAAAATGAAGTTTTGGCTTAGTTTTAACTGAAAACATCCAACACGACATTTTTTACGTTTTCTTTGTAAATTTTAAACTCGTTTTTGGAAATTCGTTTATGAAAATAGGTAAGTAAACGTATTTTCAGTGTTTTCGAAAACTGAAAATGACCTGAACAGGCCCAAGTTGTTGAAACCTAAGCACGGAGATAATAGCAATTTGACAAGTGCGAAAATCTCGCTCACTAGCCTAAACGATGAGCAAAAACACTCGAACGCGAGAGCAATGGATCACCAACGAACGGACGAGCTCAAAAGGGGGAGTGGGGCCAAAATCCCATATAAACCTGGTACTTTTTCTCTTATACAGAACCTTCCTCACCAAACTGCAACTACTCATGTCCCATAATTAAGTCTACAATAAGAGACCCTTCTGTCCATCTTTAAAGTTCCCATAAGCTTCTTTTCTTTTTCAAATCAAATCATTTTCCCTGCCTCTTCAAACTCCTCATTTATAAATTCACAATTAAAGCTGATCAATTTCTATTATTCCTCTGTTAACTACAAATTTCCTGCAGATCTATAGGGGGAGGAAAGAGAACAAAATGTTAAGAGCTGTATTGATTTCTTGTGTTCTCTTGTCTGTGTGTTTATCATCATATGCTCAATCATGTGCAAAATACAACTTTGCCAGTAACCAAGTTTTCAGTTCCTGCAATGATCTCCCATATTTGGATTCATTTCTTCACTGGAATTACGACTCCTCTTCGAAAACAGTTAGAATGGCCTATCGACACACCAGTGTCACGGCTTCTAAATGGGTCGCGTGGGCTATTAATCCAAGATCTCAAGGCATGGTTGGTGCACAAGCACTTGTCGCTTTCCAGAAATCTGATGGAACCATGAGAGCTTATACAGCGCCAATTACTACTTATCAGACTCAGTTGCAGGAAGGAGATTTGAGCTTCCCAGTTTCGGATTTATCAGCAGTATATTCAAAGAATGAAATCATTATTTTTGCCACGCTGAAGCTGGAAAACTTAAGCTCTACTGTTAACCAGGTTTGGCAGGATGGTCCACTTTCAGGAGATGCCCCTGCAGTGCATCCTACATCTGGTTCTAACGTCCAATCCGCGGGGACCCTAAATCTTCTTTCAGGAGAGTCAAGAACAACAGCAGGGGCATCAAACTCCAAAACAAAGAAAAGAAATGTAAGTTCTTAAATCCTTATACGACCATCTATTAAATTTTTCTCAGAATGAAGAATCCAGCTTTTTAATGTAGTAATTCTAAAAATTATGTATTCACAAAAGAAGATACTTTTGCCTTTATCTTTATAATTAAAAAGTCTACACATTCTGACAATTGGTTAATGAATATATGCAGATTCATGGAGTACTGAATGCAGTGAGTTGGGGTATCTTGATGCCTATTGGTGTTTTATTCGCAAGGTACTTAAGGGTCTTTCCATCTGCTGATCCTGCTTGGTTTTATCTTCACGCAACTTGCCAAACCTCGGCCTACATCATTGGAGTTGCCGGCTGGGCTACCGGTCTCCAGCTAGGAAGTCAGTCTCCCGGAGTTCAATACACGTCCCACAGGACCATAGGAATAGTTCTCTTCTGTCTAGGAACCCTCCAGGTAATTATGAATTTCTTCAAATACTCGACATCTAAATCATTTTGTCTAACAAGAGATGGAAATGAAGCATACTAAGGTTTCTGTTGGATACAGGTATTTGCATTGCTTCTAAGGCCGAAAAAGGACCACAAATACAGATTTTACTGGAACATCTACCACCACTCAGTAGGATACGCAGTCATCGTCCTAAGTATTGTCAACATTTTCAAGGGGTTCGACATATTAAATCCTGAGAACAAATGGGAGAGAGCCTATATCGGGATCCTGGTGGTTCTGGCATTTTTTGCTGCAACATTGGAAGCTTATAAGTGGTATGTAGTTGTGAAGAGGAAGAAAACTGCTGCTTCTCAGAAGATGCCTAATAGGGTTAATGGAACAAATGGACATGGAGCTAGGGTATGAAAAGTAGGGTTGTTCAATTTGCTCATATATCTTTCATATTTTTGTGTTGCTGTATCTATGTATACTTTTCCATTAAAAGGTTAGGTTGCTTGTACTGGGGAGAGTTTAGAGATGATACAAGTTTTTCCCACTTTTTTCATTATTGATGTAGATTTTCTGTTGGAGATTTATATATATCTGTTGTTTCTTTAATGCATCAGAGTGCATTTAGTATTTTTCCAGCATCTTTTACAATTTTATTTCAATTTTCTTTAACAATTCGTCCAAAGAATTCACCTATGTTTTATGTACGGCAAGCGATAGAAACAATTTTTTTGATATTCGAGAGAGATTTATTCAGCCAAGTGACAACCGGAATATTTTATCAGTTTTCGAGTCCCTTATACCCATTTTTTATGACCTATCATGAGCTAATTTCTTTTTATTACTGGTGCATATGTTGCCTTAGTTTGGCACACCCTTCATTCTCCTGGACAAAGTATATGTATATTTCCATTTTTCATGAATGGATCCATACATATGACTAATTCAAGCAGCACCTCAAATTTTACATGTCAAATCAAACTACCTAGTATCCAGGAAAAAAAATCAAACCATATACCATCTCTTAACTCAATGCACGCAAAGAAAAATGGATATGAGAGAAGATCATTGCATCGTCTTAATTGCAGGTCCCTGGAGAAGGGAAAAAACAGAGTAGAGCGAGAGAAAAGAGAATGGATTTTGCCCCCAACAAAATCAACCATAGAATTAGGCTAAGAAATGATCCAACTTGGCATTTTATGCATTACCAATTCAAATTTTACAGTGTAGAGCACAGCTCGAGTTCTTAGTTCAAGAAGAAGAAGTTGTAAATACATCACATGTATTTCGACTAAAGATTCTCTAGAAATCCTTCAGGGGAAGCCAGTACAGTTGGATCATGATGCTTGCAGAAAGCAAATAGAAACTTAACTTGTAAGAAGTTTCTGAAATTCTTGTGCATCTCTCTCATTCTGACTGTTGCAATGCCTTGATAAATACTTCCTTGAGAAGAGGATTTGACGCTGCTATTCGCTGAGATGTGATATCAAATTCCTTGCCGGATCTGATTAAAGAAAGTGTCATGGTTCAGACATGCCAACTCTGACTATGATTTTCAATGTCATACATATAGTCGATGTGGTTGCAAGTGCAATTCAAAATCCAATAGCAAGTGAATGTTTACAGAGGATTATTAAGGATGTTTAGTCAATAATGATATGCTCAAGTTAATTTGTTAATGAACAGGATTATTAAGGATGTTTAGTCAATAATGATATGCTCAAGTTAATTTGTTAATGAACTGAAAAGTTTTACTGGGTACAACAATGGACTTGTTCAATTCATTATATGAAACAACAGTTTCACCATGATGTACGGCAAGAGAGCCAATGGAGAATTAATCTTAAATGTAAATCTAAACTAAAACTAATCGAAATGAAATTTGAACTTAATCATAAGTCCAGCTCTATTTACTAGTCTGAGCAAGATACGAGTTATTAGAAATTTATATTTGATGGAAAGAATTCCTAAGAGTAAACTACTTGAAATTATCAATACTTATGGGCCTTGTACACTGTAAATAGAAAACAAAGAATCCTAGAATTCATGAATGTGAAAAAAAATCGTAATAATCGAATGCTAATATTTCAATGACTAAAAGCTGTGTATCCAAATACTACTCACAATCGTAATAATCGAATGCTAATATTTAAATGACTAAAACCTGTGTATCCAAATACTACTCAGTTCCCATTAACAAACATTTCTTCAGTATTCTTTCCTTGAGGGAAAAAGGTGCTACTTACGGATCAAACAGAACTCCTCCAGCTTCAGTTACTATAACAGCACCAGCTGCTATATCCCTGGATAGAGAAAAGAAATTAATGTATGTTTGGTATACTGTATTAAATAGTACTGTTTAGCACAATGGGCAATACTAAACAAGCTCCTGGTAATTTATATCAAGATTCAAAATTGAGCATTTTAAAATCTTACCAAGGTCCTCCGAACCCAACTTCATAGAATAGGTCAAGCCTTCCGCATGCAATCCCGCAGAGATTCAATGCACAAGAACCACTCATCCGAAGTGACCTAACCTGGTTGTATGAAAACCGATGTTCTGAGCTATATTCCTAAAACGTTAAGTGAGAATATGATTATGAAGCAACCACTTGTTTACCTTGAAGAGCAAGCTATTGATTCTATTTGTAGTGTCATCCACAGTAGACTTATCACGCTTTGTTCCTACCTGTCATTTCATCAGACGAAGCTTGATTAATCAGCTTCTATAACTAAAATTAGAAAGGTAAATTTCTTCAAATTTATAAGTCATACTATTGTATGCATAATTGCAAAAGTTGTACTGTTTAGAATATATCACAGAAGCAAGAATAATGTTCCTATTTTAGACTATATAAAATATTAAGAGAGGGACAGGAAAAATGGATGTTATCAAGGTAAATTGTGAATTTTCCACCCTTCCACTGCTAACACTTCTTCTACTACAGGATCGTATAAAACGGCCCAGCAAATTTAGAGAGTAAAGAGGCCAGGAGTTGGGTAACTTATCCTTTCCAATTCACAGGTTGACATTCTAAATTATAGAAATAGAAAAACAACAAATGTCTGTTTTGTAACCAAAGCACTGTTCAATAATATGTTCAGCTGAGTACCTCTGTTGCAAGAAGGGACTTCACGAGCTCAGATTGAGAAGATACTGCAGATTACAGAACATAGGATGTCAACTGAAGTGTAAGATGAATGTTCAATAGCATAAGCGAGACTACATGAAGTGGAAACTTGCCCTTGATAGGTTTTCCATTCAGAAAAGCGCCTTTTCCACGGACGGCAGTAAAGAGCTGAATATTAAAAACAAATATTATATATGCTCGACTAGCAAATTCCACGAAGAAAAAATACTGCAGGCATAGTATACAAAAGAATTCCTATATTCAACATATCAGTACAATAATGCAGCAAGGGAGAAAAATATGAAAAAGGAACACAAAACTCACTAGCCACTTAACTGGTCAGTTCCAATTTACATCAAAAGGCTCGTTTCATTGCAAAAAGATGCTACAACTCTCAAAAGATGGCATGAAACAGAAATCATTGAGCAAATACAGTAACGTTGACCACAAGTTAAAAGTTAATGATGCAGATAACCTATTATCTCAACCATTTCGAAGTACTCTGGGATTTCGAAGAAGTAATTCAATTTCCTTGATTTTTATACTTCCATATGCAATTTGAGTACTCTCTCAAATTATTAGAAGTTCAATAGTTTTACCTCATCCATAACAGGGTTATAGACAACACCAACAGTTGGAATTTGTCCAATTGTCAGGCCAATAGAGACGCATACGAATGGAAACCTGAAATTGAATGAAATGACTTTGAAGCTTAACATGGATGAAGAAAAACTCCCCTATAACAAATGAAATGAACACAAGACACTTGCCCGTGCACAAAATTAGTTGTTCCATCCAAGGGATCAACAATCCAAGTTGGTTCATCAGTCAATTCTGAAGCACCACAAGCAGCCGTGGTTTCTTCCCCAATGAACTAAGATGGAAAAATTATTAAAAAGAGTTGTGAAAATCAAGTAGTTAAGACTTGAGAATGTGCATCACATTTAAACCCGATATAGAAACAACCAATAAATTCAGCTAAAATAGGAAACGATGCAGAAGAGACAAGATCTAACCTTATGATCAGGGTAGTGTTGTTTGAGAAAATTGAATATGACTTCTTCACATTTCTTATCAGTCTCTGTGACCAAATCCACCTACAATTGGAAGCAGTAGGCTTATTAGCATTTATAAATCAATAATATCATTAGTAGCAGCGAAAAGCAAAGAACTTATATTTTTAAGGCAATATTTTTGTAATAACTGAAATAGCCCTTCTCATCCCATGAACCAACCAATGAACCATCATTGGAGGTGCATGGCCCTTTTTGTCACATGAATCAAACAATGAACCATCTTCAGTAAATACAGAATTAATATTCCAATCTATTGGATTTGTTCTGCAAAAATGCTGACGATTTTTTGTGAATTTTGGGTGCTATAGTTCTTCACAAAATATAAAAACCCCTCTATTCAGATATTTTCCATTACCTACCCTTTTGGTTAGTTTTAGCCACATGGCTGCTTCAGTTCTATCTCCACCATCATCTATTACCACCCTCCGCAATCTTGTGGTAGACAGCCCTCCTATGGGGCACTGGGTAACTAAGCATGATATTCCACTAATCCTCTACAATTCCTACAAATGAAGTTCAAGATTTCTAAAACTGTTGTCCTGCATCAGAATTCTACTGATAAGAAAGTTTACCAATTCACTTACTCGCTCTGCCCCATAAACTAGCTCTTCTCAGAACCCAGGGGAAAGACAAAAAGCTGTCTCCTGATCTTGGGTAGCTCCTTCTCATGACACATCAACTACCGTCCAATTTGGTTTAGGGAGGGCAAGATTGGGTATAGAACTTCAGTTAATCAAGCATCTAGATAGTGCACCATCATTAGCCACCTCACATCATGGCTTAATGCTTATAATATGAAATTTATTCATGTACATTTACTAGGATTTATAGGGTGATTGACAAAATCCCATTATCTGTTTATTCATTTATACTCCCCTTAACCACCTGCAGAATTTTATGATTTTCCATATAAGTTCAATTATAGAGTCCCCAATTCAGCAATTGAAATTATCAGTAACTAAGATGATCCGCTCCTCACACGTGATGTAAATTAAAATTTTAAAAGCATCCCTTTATGCACAATTCATAATTAAATAGTAGAATTTTTCATTATAATCAGTCAAGATTTTACCACGCCCTTGTGCTCCACGTGCTTTGCCTGATAGAACCCAGAACGAATGATCTGTAAACCAGAAATTTTGAAGTAAAAAGATTAATTGTAAAAATTCGTAGTATAATGAATGCGGCCGAAAGAAACACGACTCTAATAGTGGTAAACAAGGGATTTGGATTTGCGAACTGATGTCACCTCTCCAGCACTTTTAGCTGCATTCACAGCCTGGACCAAGAACTCCTCCACTGAATCTGAACCTCCACAAATCCAACCAAGCACATTAATAAATATGTATACATACACTCATTTGTGAATGGATGCGCTTACAAATATATATATTTATATTGAAGTGAGATTAACGGATTCCTACCTTTTTGTGCCATTTGTTTTTCTTGAAGATCGGGTGATGAGAGAAGACGATTATATCTTAAAATTGTAATGGTTGATGAAAACGAAAGAATGAGGCCAATTATTTAGGAATAATGCTAAATGTACACAATTTTTACACAATTTTTTACACCCATCTCACATGGAGGGGCTCCACACATAATAAAATAATCGTGGACCCCCCTCCATATGAGAGAGGTGTAAAAGATTGTGTAAAAATGTGTGTGTACATGTAGCATTACCCCAGTAAAAATATGTTAGAAGAATCGATAAAAGATTGTGTAAAAATGTGTGTGTCTGATTTGTAGACTTGAAATGTCCCTGGATTTGCTCGGATTTACACATGAACAGTTGCATTCATTCACGGTGTCAGCTTTTCAATTGGCACTACAATTAAGAATTGATAAAAGATTTCCAGGAAATTGGATCGCTATATTTCAAAGACGGAGACTCGCAGAATATGCCAGGCCAAGAGGCTAGTTTATTCTAAGAATAATTTTTGAAAAAAAAAAAAGAATGTATTTTTTAATAGTGTATCGATGAAAAATGTGTTGTTAAAAAATAAGATTTTTTTTTTCATTTACGTGTAATATTATTCTAATGAAAAATGTGTGGCTGAAATGAGGTTAAAACACTGTTCAATAATACATTTAAAAAAAAAAAATGGAACTCAAACAAAGGTTATGTCTGAAATTATGTAATTCATTTAATTGTACTTTTTATTTAACGATATTTAGTATCATTTAAATTGACATTGTATCATAAAATTATTTAATTATTTTTTTGATTATATTTAGTGCCATTTAAATTGATATTATAAGATTAGTGGTACTAAATAATATTACTCTTATTCTAACATTTTCTTAAAATTCATTTTTTTAAAAAAAATCATTTTTAATTAGACTTTTCGATCCACAATTTTTAGCAACTTTAAAATCAAATATTTCATTAACTTTTATCAAAATCTATTAAAAATCTGATTTTTTTTTTATCGGTCAAATCTGATTTTTTAAAGTGAACCAAATATGGAGAATTAGATTTTTTTTAATCGTCCACAAACCAGGCAAGAATCAAGCATGTATAGGTACGCATAACACGTTGTGATAAGAGAAAAAGTAGGTCACTTTATCCCTAACGTCTGATTTATGAAGGATATGCGCATTTTTCTGCATTATGCTTGAGGCCAAACATTCGCCTCTGGACAATAAGCACTTGACACTGCATCAAATCCAAGTATCCAACACATGCCATTAAGCAGGCTGGCATTATCAATTTACACTCATTATCATATTCGTTTTGTTTCCCTTTTCCTGAAATTATTTCAAGTGAGCTCAGTTACAAATTGTACAGAAATTGAATTGATAAATTTATAAATGAAAACAGAACTAGAACATTTTTAATCCTTTTTTTGCATCAACATTGGGGCTAATAACTATTAATTCACAAATATATATGTTGGAAAAAGAAACAATTAACTGGAATCACCCATACAACATTGCCATCACACTTGACAAATGATTTAAAACAAACCGACGGGTATTATTTTGGTTCGAGCGCAGCAATTTCTTTGACGACCAGGGCTTTATCGGCCTCAAACTGTTCATCCTCTGTATCAAGAGAAATCAAGATTTAGAAATTGTTAAATATGCATATAGAAGACTATCAGTATGCATTCTTTACTCTCGTACCTTTCTCGGTTTTAAAATCAGCAAAGAGGCGTAGAAGTTTGCTTCTATTTGTGACAAGGATGCTAACAATATCCGGGGGCTTGTTCTGATTAGCTGCAAATAACTGCAATTTTCGTGTGGGGTCAGAACAAAATGTACAGTAGCCAATACTAATCACCTATGCAAGTTTTGTCAAGTATTGGCCATACCTTAAAAACATGAAAGGCTTCAATCTGAATACTCTTGCTCGACTCCTGACAGAAAGCAGAATAAACCATTTAACGTTAGTAAAATTCCACATAAAATCTGTTTTCACATCTTTTACGGTCTTCCAAGTGTGACCAGTATAAAATCTGTTCATTTTATGTATTCCCTTCTCTTTTTACTACTACTATCTTTTTTTCCCAGTTCCTCCCACACATGGCGGTAGAGAGGGAAGGAGGAAAGCAGGGCGTTTTAATCTGGAACCAAGAAGGGAATCATACTCTTAGAAGATTCATAAGGATCCTCAAGTTATCCCGTGAGCTAACATATCGAGTCATCACAGCCGAATTTGAACGGTCCAGCAAAATATCTCCCAACAGCTGCAAAAAGGAATAACACAAGTTGAGTCAAAAGATAAGGCGTCCATTAAAAGTATAAATCCTACATTACTGATCCACCATATTGGAGTTGAACCCCTTTTTTCTCTCTTAACCTCCCACATTATTCTCTCTTTTATTATTTAATTATCACTGCTCAATGGGTTGGTGGTGTTTGGGGGTGGGGAGTTGTATTATGGGCAAACGTAAAGCACGAAATGTCTTGCCTTGACAGCCTGCCTTCTAGTAATATAGTTTGTGGATTCGAGAAGCTTTGAGTTATACTCCGCAAAGAACTATCAACAGAAGAATAGGAAAAGGTTAGAAGTTGAGCTAAATCGGGAACACAAGTAACAAACTATTAATATCCAGTGCTAAATTAAAAATTTAGAATTTAAGTACATAAATAGAGTTCTGCATCACTATTTCAGCACCACGTGGTCACGAGAAAAGCAGAATTATTTGTAACCATCTTTAAACGAAAAGAGAGCTTAGAAACAAGAGCATCTCCAAGAGACTATTTATCTCTAAAGAGTTTCTTTAAATTTAGAGAGAAATTTTTAACGCTCCTACAAAATCTTTATTTTTCTTTTTCATAAAAAACATTTGTTGTTTTTCACTAATATATATATATTTCAAATGTCAATGGCCAATAAATTCAAAAATGTTTTGAATAATCTAAGAAATGGAACATTGAAATTTGCAACTTATTTAGGGTTTGTTTGAGCCCATTTTCTGGAAGAATAGATTTTGTAATGGCAATTTTTTTTGGAAAATGTGGAGTTAAAAATACGAAAAAAATTTGGGTTTATGTGTAAAATTATTTTATTAGAAGAACGTGTGGTTGAAAATGAATTAGGGGAAAATGAGTTTTGAAAGGATGGAACTCAAAGAGGGCCTTAATGCAATCATCATAAAGTACAAATAGAGAGTTACTTCCCCTATTGGTACATAATTTCAAGAGTTGCACTTTAAAATAGAGAGCATCTTACATTTAAAGAATCTCTTGGAGATATAGGAATTTAATAGTGAACAAGTGACGGGCATAAAAGATTGGAATGAAGAATATAGTGTCTTAACAAGTGTACGGCAGTGAATTGGTGAAGATGCTTATCAACAATGATGCAGTTCACTTAAATACAAGCCACCTACCCAGTCGTAATTTTTAGAAAGAAATTCAGCTACCGTTGACTTATGCCTGGTCAACAATTCCTGAAACGAGGCAGAAGAAAATGTGAGTTGAATTATGGTATTCCTAGCTCAATGCCGGACAAACATTATAATGCAAATGAAATAGCAGAAAATCAATATATGCAAGTAAACACCCCATATTTGCTCAGCTATGAAAAGTAAAGGCAGAATTATAAGTTCATAATTTCACAACACAGTGACTTCTTATGGATTAAGATGACAGATACGTGAGCGACAGCAATAACAGAACTTAGTGTGAGCAATATACCCATTCTTCAAATAATGCAGTGTACACATGTACCAGAAATTTAAGCCCTTGTTTGATTTTGATTTTTAGAGAAGTGATTTTGTGAAAAGTGATTTTTTTGGAGGTGTGGTTGGAAATGCGTTTGAGAAAAAGTCAATTTGAACAAATCAAAATCGAACAAGGGCTAATATTCCCTGAGGACTTAGGATGATATCCCGACATACATGGTCAAGTTGTGGTAGATTCGCGAACTTCCTAAATGGTCACTTTTACAAGATATTTCACAAAACTAAAGCATGTAACTAGATGTGAAGAAAATAGGAAAGCCTGTGCTGTATCCAGTGGATATATGCCATTAATCAAGCTCCCTAATAAAAGTGCAGTCACCAGAAGAGACTCTTAAATTGAAAATGAGACTAATAACAAGAATCTCATAGACAACAAAACTAATAAAAACCTCTCCTGCACTCCCACCCCTTTTTTCCTCCTCTTCTACATCTGAACAGTGGGTCATAGGGATCTAAAACAATAATTTTTATTTTTTAAAATTTTTGAATGAAAACCAAAATAAAAAATAAAAATTCAAGAAAGAGTTCATAGATGAAGAAATTCACTAATTCAACAAGGACTTAACCTTGAAAGTGGCAGCAGCATCAGAAGCTATATCAAAATTTGGAAGTTGTATGTAATCAAAAAATTTCTTCATGTGCTCTGATTCCAAAACATACCTGTTAAAGCAAATCACATTTTAAAATTAAAAATAGATTCAGCATCAAATTCTACTTTTGCACTAACTGAAAAAAAAAATAAAAAAAATCAACATGTTACGAAAATAAATGCCTAGAAAATATTGTATAATTGCCTCAACCTAATCAGATGAAGAAAAATTGAGATATTCACTTCAAAAAACATTGCAAGTGCGTCTATCAATCAACGTTCCCAGAATGCTTGTGTGACAGACAAAGACTCGTTTATCCATTTTCTTCGCGAAATGTGAAGTGCCAAAATTAATTTCATGAAGCTCGAAGACATGAGACAAACAAATATAGAACACAGTTTGCATTTCCTATCTCGTTCATTTTTCATAATAACCCAGTTTCATGTTTAATAGACATAGAATGTGAGGAAAAGGAAAGGAAAAAAGAGTTAAAACAGGTTTATTAACAAGAATAAGACCATAATAGTCCAACAGTCAGCAATTACTGCTGACTAAGGGAAGGGGAGGACCCAACATTTTATTTGTCACCAGCAACCAACCCTGATGATCTCAACAGAGATAATTCAAAAAAAATTTCATGTTAGTAAGATCTAAAAAACTAAAAGAATGGGCTACTACCATAATTTATATATAGTTTCAGAAAATAATGCATAGCATGGCAGTATTCTCAGAACACCGGTATTTAACTTTTTGTTACTCACTATAAACAAATATCTGAATTAGCACATAAACAAATCATCCACTCACCTAGCAACACTTTGGTGGCGAATGCACTCCCTCAACATTGCACCATAATGTAATGCCAAATCTGTATTGTCATACCTACAGTAGCAAAGTAAAATTCAATCACCAGTTGAAGAAAATAGGCTTTTAAGCAGTATCAGAAAATGGGGAGGCAAAAATGAAAATTAACTGCAGCCTATTTGGCCATGCTCAACAGAGACAGAAAGGTAACTTCTTAGAGGGAGCTCTCACCAAGGGCGATACCAGTAAGGAAAGCAACAAAATAACACTTCTAATCTCTCTCTTCAGCCATAATCTAGTTACTTTTTTTGACAGTCACATAAAAATGGTTCCTTAAATCCATATACTTTTATGCATTTATTTATATTATGGGTTTAAAAAACTCACATTATTTGAAGGAAAAAAAATTTCTGAGTCGGTCTTTTTTCGTCAAGATTTTATAAATAACATATTATACACCAAAATTCCTCAATTTAACTGCAAAAGTGAAAGAAAGTTAATGGAAGTATAAAGCTCAAGACCCTCAGATACAGTATAGATATATACAAGTATCCACTTAGAATCACTAGTGTATGATAGCCTCAGATTTATAGTTTTCAGGGAAGTTTGTACTAGGTTACTTGATAACATTTGGCAAAAAGCAAAGATCCATCTCACCGTGAAGAAGGCATATATAAAAACAGAGGCTAAGAGGACTGGAGGAAGAAAGTAAAGATGTACATTTATTCCCCTCACAGAAGCAGTTCAAAATAATGTAGAGCTAATAGTTTTCAAATCGTTAGGGGAGAATTTTTATTAACTGGTGCTACTGCACCTCTCACATTCACAGCAGCAGCGCAATCCCAGTAGAGGGGAGAGGTGGACAAATTAACATATTTTCTTGTGGTTGCAAAGGATTTGTCTTTATTGAAACTCTCAATAGATTTAGAGCCTATATCAAATAGAATTGCAAAAACATGATTGATGTAGTCAACTCAAAGTTGATTGGGAATGAGACTTGGCTTCTTCTTGTTTTGACCAAACTATCAAAACTCTATAAAGTAAACTGCTCACAGAAAGGAAGGTGGAGGGAAGAGCAATAGAGTGTGTGTGTGTGTGTGTGTGTGTGAGAGAGAGAGAGAGAGTGAGAGGTGGACTACAAAGAAGTATTCCAGACTCTATACCCAGTTTCAAATGAAGAAAAGAAAATGCATACGGAATATTTCCTCTGCTAATAATTAAAACAGAAGTTCATATATTTAAGTAACTTTTCAATTATTTTACTTCTTCAACAAGCAAGAAGGCTATGTCCTTATGATTTACTATGGGATTGAGTGGATTTTCCTGTTCTCCAAGTTCCTAAAGTTATGGAATATAGAGAAAATTAATTCAACAATTCACAACCAAGAAAGACATCTTGCCATGCCTTCTTACCCTGCTATCAAGGTATCCATTAGATCAATGTTTTTTTCCAAGTAATCACAAGCGATCAATCGTGATTGAACCTGTTGCCTCTGCAGATTTGCAACAACCTGAGTAGCATCTTTGCGGGTCTGCAGAAGTATATCTTATTAGTCATCACAATTATCCTTATCAGTCATCACAATAAAGCAAACTAGGCATTGCAAATGTAACTTCAACAACATACATGCTAGGAATAGATTGGCCATTAAATCACTCTCATCGGTCAGTCACAAAATTAATAGAAACTATAAATTTGTAGTATTCTTATAAATCTTTGTGCTGAATTAAAAAAAACCATATCACATTACTTCTAGATTCAACTTTGGGAGACATGTAATTAGCAGGCGTAGAGTGTTCTCTCTGAAAAACTCCTGAGTCAACTGTGTGCAAGCTTCTGGGATGGGCTCAGATTCACTGTCGCCGTAAAGTACTGACTTCAGATCGCGGATAAGTTTGCTCAACTCCATCATCTGCAAAGGATTAAAGACTGATTGAGCAACAACAGAGCTAAAAATTAATGGTGTTCATCAGGTAATAAACTTACACTTGGCATAGCAATATGCATCAAACACTGCAAACTTAATCTTTATAGCGCACTGGACGGCTATACTTTCCTTATCCGAGTTATATCTTTTTTAAAAAGGTGAAATGCTAACTAAAGCCAATTAAACTTCTCACCTAACATGGTCAATTCGTATCATGAATAGACACCGATCTCAGTAGACTATGGACTTCCACGGTCAAATAAATCAAACAATCAAATCAATTAAAAATCATTTTTCGCTTTCATACGAGAAAAGAACATAAAAAACAACTTAGCAAGACACCTAGAAAGTATCCACTTGATTCAGATCCAAACTTTTTCACGATGTGTAGAATAAAACGAGATAAAAAAACGAATAATGCGCCCCCAAAAATAAAAAAAATCGGGAACCTTCTCTTCGCGCTTGCTCTCCTTAGTATCCGTCCCGCGATCAGCCAAGATGAGGAGATCACGGGTCTGGCGAACCAGGTCAGCAGGCGTCTTGGGCTTCGGCTTGAATAGTGCCTTCATCTTCGCGTTATCGCCACTACCTTCGGTGTTTTCCGGCAGCGGAAGCCTCCTGACCACAGCCTGCGACGCCGAGGCACTCTGCGCCGCCGGTTGGCCACCGGTTGACAAACACCCTCCTATTTTTCCTAACTTTTTCGTTCCCCACACCACCTTTAATGATCACTGTGACTAATTCACGACTCTGTAACTTAGGGTTTCAAATTGCTTTCGGTTGGTGCAGATTTTTCCAGAACTCTGCCATTCCTGCTTAGGATTATTCGCGGCCTATTCGAATCCTCGTTTATATAGGTGAACTCAGCCAGGTAGTAGGTCTCCCTGATTTCTGTGTGATCGTGACGAAACGGATATATAGAGATATATGGGGATTAGATTTTTTATTTACTCTCTCTCTCACTCTGTTGCTTGTGATTTGCATTATGGAAAGAACCGAGCTGCTGTGCCAGGTCGGTAAAAGACCTGGCACAGAAATGTGAGATGGGGTGGGTGGGTGTTTTTACATTTTTGGGGGGATTTTTTAATGAGGTGGGTCCTCGGGACCCACCTCATGTGAGAGCTTTTGCTCTACCAGGCCTTTTACAGGCCTGGTAGAGCAGAATTATCCTTATGGAAAATGCTACTCCTACACTCATTTACACAGCCATTTACACAGCCATTTGAAAAATCCTACGTGGCACTTCCTACCCGGCCCAGTTTGATTACCCGCCCCACCCGGCCCAATTGAAATCGTGAAATCCCCCATTCAGACCAATCCCTAATCCCGTTTTTCCCCCCCAACCCCAACAATTCGATTTCTCCAAAATCCAGCCATGGCGNCATTTACACAGCCATTTGAAAAATCCTACGTGGCACTTCCTACCCGGCCCAGTTTGATTACCCGCCCCACCCGGCCCAATTGAAATCGTGAAATCCCCCATTCAGACCAATCCCTAATCCCGTTTTTCCCCCCCAACCCCAACAATTCGATTTCTCCAAAATCCAGCCATGGCGATTCCGAGATCCACTCCAACGGCGGTCTGAACACTCGCCGGTCTCCAGCTCCAATCCTACCTGAACACTCCAACGTGCGGTCT
>CAIGRT010181479.1:0-17585 GCA_903798405.1 Fraxinus platypoda
TAACAAAATAACGAATTAAGTGGCATAAATATCATGAGTGTAGAACACTCATCAGTAATCTTAGTGCCGCCGTCGAGAGGGTGGAAGTTGGCGGCACTAGATTTTTCCTTCTTTTTCTCGTTTCTTTTTTCTTTCCCTTCTTTTTTCTTTCTTTCCCTCTCTGTATCAATGATTTAGGGTTTTCTTTGTATAAAATGAAAATGGGTACTTTATAGTGATACTTAGTGTTCTACTAAGTTCAAATTGCAATCAAGTCCCTCATTTTCTATTTTATATAACATTTAGTAATTAACTTCCCATAATTGAAAATTAAACCCCAAATTGAAAATTAACTTCCCTCATGAAGGAAAAATGCTTTAATGAGGACTTGTACAAATTGATTCTGTGTGATAGCCTCCACTGTCCTCTGTATGGAAGCATCCCTATAGTCTTCAATAGCTTCCCACCATGTGTTGCTCTAGTTGCCCTAGTCTTCAAATTTTGTTGTAATTCTGGTCATGCAAAACACCATACTACCCTTAGTGATGGTGCTACGTGCAGGATTCAGTCGACCTTCATAATTCAAGTTCCAATGATTTAAACTAGGATCCGGTCAACTCATGACTTGTTGGGTTTAATTCACTAGTTTTAGGCCAATCCACTAGTTTTGAAACTACTTTTTTAAAACTATGAGCTATTTAAAGAAGATCATAAGCCTAATTAAAAACCACACGAGGGCCAAAAGTTCAACAACCCCAATAAGTTTAGNTGGGTTTAATTCACTAGTTTTAGGCCAATCCACTAGTTTTGAAACTACTTTTTTAAAACTATGAGCTATTTAAAGAAGATCATAAGCCTAATTAAAAACCACACGAGGGCCAAAAGTTCAACAACCCCAATAAGTTTAGACTGTAAGTGAACTCACAAAGATTGATTATGTTTATATGATAGCCTACCCTCACTGTATGGAAGCACACGTCCCTAGAGTCTTAAATTTCTTTCCTTCTCAAAAACACCTTAAGGCACTCATTGTGAAGCATTTTTGGATGCATACACCTCATTTGTGTGAGGCACATGCCTACTTCGTCATGGCTTGTGAGGCATTTGCTCCTTAATTGACCAGCTTGCTTATTTCTCGAGTGATAGTTCTCTATACTTATTTAATTTTCTTGTAAGTGGCCACAAAACATAAAAATTCTTATTGACTCATTTTGTTAATAGCCTATTGCTACTGAAACATTAAAAAATTATGTTTCCCATAGACCTATTTTAGGAATAGTCCATTGCCCCCTACCAACTAAATAATATTTTTTTACCTTATAGATTTTTCTTTTGTTTGTTTACACAATTTAAATTGTTATATTAAAAATTTTGAAGATTGTTTATGATTTATTATAGCTTATTTTGCATTTTAATAATTTTTTGACATTTTTTTGTTTACGATATGGCTTACTACCTTAGTAATGGTGCTACCCACGGGATTTAATTGACCTTCATAATCCAAGTTCCAATGATTTAAACCAGGATCCAGTCAACTCGTAACTTGCTGGGTTTAAGTCAACTAGTTTTGAGCCAATCCATCTGAACTGAAACTACATTTTTAATACTATGAGCTATTTAAAGAAGATCCTAAGCCTAATTGAAAACCACATGAACCAAAAGGTCAATAACCCGAAGTGAACTCATGTAGATTGATTATGTCCGTGTGATACCCTTCCCTCTCTGTATGGAAGCACATGTCCCCTAGAGAGTCTTGAGTAGCTATCCCACCATTTGTTGAACTAGTTGCCTAATTTTCGAAGTTCTGTTGTGACTCTAATCATGTAAAATACCATACTACCACTAATATGATGATGCTACCCAGAGGATCCAATTAACCTTCATAATCCTAGTCCCAATAATTTAAACCAGGACCCAGTCAACCCGTGACTTACTGGGTATAAGTCACTAGTTTTGGGCAGTTCACTAGACTTGAAACTGCACTTTTAAATTATGAGCTAATTAAAGATCTTAAGCCTAATTAAGAACCACAAGAGAGCCACAAGTTGAACCATCCCAAAAGTCTGATTAGAGTATGGTACCTTCTTGCTACACGAGCAATAATGCAATGCGTTTCTCATGTATGCCCTAGTTAACCTCATCAACTTTTCGCTACACATTGCTTATTATAAGGAGAAACTCCAACGAAATGTCTTAGTTATAATTAGATGTGACAAGATTATACCGTGTCAATATCGTCTACATACAAACACAGGTAGAGTGAAAATCAAATTTGATTTTCAGTTAAATTCCCATGCTTCACTTGGAAATACTCTCATAACCTCTTCAACACCTCTTGAAGGCCCTAAGAAAGTTTTCTTTTCTTTTAATCTAGCTCTAGGGATGGCTACACATCCAGGGGTCAGAGGAGGTGGAAAATTTGTTCATTACTCTTTGACCACCATTTGTCTTGGGCTTTGAATTTTTAAATCTTTAAATGTTTCATTATGTTGAGTCACCTCAGTAAAAGTTTAAAATGTTAAGAGAATTAAGAGCTTGTTTGGGAGATATTTTTGGAAAATAATTTTTCCGTGAAATCATTTTCTACTGCACATTATATAGGACTCATAACTTTTTTCCAACTTTTTGACTACACGGTCTCCAAAAAAAATCAGTTTTCACTTGACAAAATCTCTTCCAAACAAGCTATGAAATTTGTTTTTAACATGCCAATTACATGTTGGGTTGATTTCTCATAAGAAATTTGACACAATTTTCATAAACTTTATTCACAAAACTTTTTATCTAACCATGAACGAGGTGGCGATTTATTAAATCAGAAAGAAAAGAAAAAGTGGTTGGGGTGGGGTGGGGGAGGTGTGCACTAAGCTCAGCCTCCTACAAAATTATAAGACTGACTTGAAGGGACAACATGCGTCCACTAAGATAAAGGTATGTTAGCCCTTACAGTCCAATACAAAAGCAAGGAGGACAGCGTAAAATAATCATCGAAAAGAAGGAAGCATAACAAGTCCAAACACTTTAGCATAACATCATACGACGGGATCGATTGGACATATACAAGAAAGGAATCTTGTGAGGAAGCAAACAAATCTACCGCACAATTGCCTTCGCGCAGAATACGGGAAAACGAAACAATCAGCTGAGCCACCAATCTTTGAATATGTTTGTATATATTCAATACCCCAAGGGCCACCACCATATAAAATGCATTTTAGTGCCACTTGTGATTCCAATTCAGCCCGTATGTTGCAGAAACCCCTCTTTTTAGGTTTTAAGGCCTTAACAAAAGAGCACGTAATTTAGGGCCTTTACATGACGTGATAACTTGTTAAACCATTTCATCAAAAAGCTTAAGCTATTAGATATTCGACATCTCTATTTAAAGTTTGTAGCTGCAAAATGTATACAGACTACAAATCTTCTTGATGACACATTTAAGTGATATTTACCTTATAAAACACAAATTTGTTCTACCACAGTAATAAGACATGGAGTTTGAAGCTAAAGTTCCTCTTCGTAGAATCTAGCATAAAGCAGGACCATTACAGATATCTGGGTTTTCATTTCGTGTACTTTTGGAGTGAAATTGACATGAATATGTTGGACTAAATCAGGCCACTAGTTCATCTTGTATCGTCTACTTAATTAATGAGATTAGAATCTAAAGGGGCAAGGTAAATTATACATGAGTTCCACCATCTTCCATAACCCCATCCCTTCTCTTCTCCAGTAGCAGGTTCCTTTTCTTCTCTCTGTTCCCATGTTGAGGTATTTAACGATAATCTTCTCATCCTTGAATTTGCTACTTTTTAGGTAATATTTACCTGTTTCTTGGTGCAGAAAGCTTACAAAGGAGCTGTGCGAGGTGATAGAAGATTACGGTCTGGTCAACTTCACGACTCTAGATATTCAGGCATCTTCACATCTATGTGTGGTATTAAAAAGTCTATGCTAACTATCCATCCTATGGTTCTCAGTCCTACTTGGTTTTTCAGGATAAAGAAAGTGTTGGCAATCTAGTTAAACTAATAGACAAGAGCAATGGGTATATATTTGCTGGTATGGATGCAAGTGCAATTGAGTTCAGCAAAATTGCAGTCGGTCCGGTGGATTGGGATTACTACAGATATCCTTCTGCTTGGATGTCCTATCGTGCAACTATTTACTCGTTTATTTGATTGTCTTCAAATTCTTTTTGTTATTTGATCAAACACGTTTCACTTTCATTTTCTCAAACCTTTTAAAACTGATGTGGCTGCATTTGGTAATTCCCAATTCATGATTAGACGTGGCTGCTTTTAGTTGATGGATTATGTGCTGGAGCCTGACAAGGAATCGATTTCTGATTTATTAATGACCAATATGTTAGGCTTCTTTTATGTTACATTCCAGAAAAATGTGTCTGGATGATCTGTGTTTTGGGTACTGATATACCTAGATGATTTTTTTTCCAGATCTGTCCCCTTGGATGTAGCTAGTATTTATATATTTCGGATTTCTTTTTCTCTAGAATTGATTTCTTCTTGTCCAATCTGGCCACTTGGATTAAGCTAGTAATTGATATATTTCAGAATCGTTTCTCTAGTTGATGGTTGGTTTTCCTTGACATAGCAATTCACAGTTGCAGCAGTGCAGGAGAAGTACATGAAAGATGACGAGGATTTTGACGAGGATAAGTCAGATTACAAATAAAACAAGTTTGAAAAGACAAGGTGGGCATTTCATATAGAACTCTATTTGCATATCCTGTTTCTGTTCCTTTTTAACAGCGACGTATCTTTTTCGGGGTGTCAATTTATTATTTTCTCTCACTTTTATTTAGAAGTTTCCGACGATGAATCAGGTAACGGCTAGGCTAGCATTCAATGTTCTTGATGAACATGGGAGAGATTCCAGAGATAGAAATCATCAAACGATTGCAGCGTAGACTAGGAAGCATGCATTCTCTTGAATGCCTGCGTGTTATTTATGACAAATTTCGTGTACCATAAACTAAATAATATGTGTGTATGCATCTTATGTGTATTATCGTTCGAATCAAGAAATGTACCTTTAGTAGAATTACGATATTCTAACAGCTCGTGATTAATTAATATTTATCTGACCGACCGACCGTGGAGCTAGCCCGAATTATTTTTTTGCGGTCAAGTGTTCTAGGTTGGAAATGGTACTGTCTGATGTGGTCTATTGTGGAGGCCACAAGATTATATTTTGCTCGAGTTCATTCACTTCAAATATGTGTCGATTGACGAGTTTAAATTGGTATAAAGGAAAATTCTGATCTGACGGCTGTGTGTGTCTCTTTTAACACGATAGACTTCTTGATTAAAATGATCAATGAAATGGGGCATTTAATTTTATTTTTTAGATATTGATTGACCAGTTCCTACAGAATAAATATTTCGTAAAGGACTTGGTTTTACATGGATTTTTTTTTTTTTTTTGGGTAAAATCTCAATAATAATTTTCTTCTAGTGATGGAAATTCTTTTTGAAGTGTACTCTGTACCCTGCTTTCAACAGTATTTATTTATTATTTAAATATAGTACATGATTTTTAAAAAAAAAATGTATCTACGTTTCTAATTTCTGTTCAATTTCATATGTATACTGTCTTATTTTAATGCGTTTTTAACTAAAATTTTTAAATAATAACAACAAATTTACAATATTTCCATGAATATTTAATTAAAAGATTTTATATTTATATAATTAAAAAATTTAATTTTAAAAAATTTATATGATATGAAATAAATATTATTTATAAACAATATGAGAAATATAATGAATAAATAGGATTATGATATAGCATCTACGGTTAATAAAAATTTCTAGTATGTTGCTAAATATTCAGTTTTAATATTAATAGCACTTATTTTAATTGACAACCAAACAATCATCACTTTTGAATAAAAGATCTACGGGTAAAAGATGTAAGATATGATCTACACAAAATAGTCGTGTTAAACGAATCCTTAAAATGTAGTAACGAATGAAATTTTCTTGAAGGATTTGATTTTTGTGGATATTTTTTAATTTAAAATTAGAGAAAAAGGATTTATGTAATCGATTAAAAAAATTTCTACCGTTACATGAGAGCATGCACTTAGTGCTATTATAAATGTGTGTCAATTTCTAACTCGAACCTTCTCTATTTAAAAATAGTGAATAATAAATCTCAAAACTCATGTTTTATTGTTGTGGTTGCTTTATAACAATTTAAAATTAGCCTTAATAATTGAAGGTCCAATGACAAGCGTAAATATGACACGGACATTAAAAAGATATTTGAAAGTGATTTTATGAACGAGATTCTTAACTGTATATGTTTATTGATTATTTTAGGAAAAAACTCCATATTGGACGAAAAGTGATGAAAATGAATAATAATTAATAAAAAATTATTAAAGTTGAACATATTATCAAGTAGTCTTTAAAAGTTGAAGGATCTCAATTACAATATCTAAAAACTCAATTTGAACCAAAAGGAAACCAGGGCCATATTGCACAAGGAAAAGTTTGATTTCCATAATATCCTAATATGACTAAAATTGTAGTTTCATATCATCTTGAAATGCTATTTTGAACATAGAAGGAAGGCTTGAAGGAATACATTATTGAGGCCAACTGCATAAATTCTCAAGATTTGTGGCTTCAAATTGGGATTTGAAAGTTGATAATCATCAATTGGCAAGGGAAATTTACCATCATTCCAAGAAGAGTTTGAAAATCCATTGTTGAGACTTGTTTGTCAAAGAGCAACAATCACTTGAATTCTTTTCTTCCTTATTATATTGAACATGGTGATATTTTTAATCATTTTATTATTTAATTTCGTAATTATAAGCAGGTAGATAATTGATTGTTAAGATGAACGATATAGCTTAATTTTAATGTTTATTTAATTCAAAAGAGTCATACAACTTTGATTATGTGTTAATTGTTTATCATGTTCTTAATTGACGTCAATCTTGTTATATGTACATCATTTTGAGGTGACTAATTTTTACACATTAATTTTAACAACATTTTAAACAATTAACGACACAAATTTTTCCACATCTTTGAGTGTCAAACTTGTTGTACACAAGTTTAATTCAATTGACATTCAATTGTTTATACACCAATTGTTTTGATCAAGGACAATATTGAGATTGAGAGGAGATACATATTTGTAGATCGTGATATCAGTGACATAGATTGTGATAAGAAATTGAGAGATAAAACTTATAAACTATGCAATCTTGATTGAATTTCTACAAATTAATGCGTATATATTAAATTCGGGCATGTGAATATGGTTAGTCTTTGCCGAGAGAGACTATAAGTTATAATTGGTTAATTCAATTAATAATAGATGTGAAAAGGCGTTGAATGTTAATTGATCTGTGTAACTTTGAAATTCCTAACTACTTAATCACATAAATCATCACAAAAGTCTTCAAGCGTAACTTAATTAGAATAATTTAGTTTAGTTTTAGTTATAATATAAATTATTGATTTGTTAATAGCTCGCCACATTAATTGAGATTGAAGCTAGATTTAGGATAAAAATTAATAGTAAGTAATTAATCTCCGTGTGACGGTATTCAAATTTAAAGAATCACTTCATTACTTATCACGATCCTACACTTTTGAAAGCACACGATCATCCAACATTATAAATTCTTCATCTAAAGAAAGTTGTATCACGATTAGATAACGGATTTTAATTTTTCTTTTTTCTTCCCCCTCCTTTTTAATAGCATCAGATCCACCTTATCAAATACGTTAGAGATGATTTTAATGTGTCCTTCATGTCGGGTTGAAAATTTGCTTATTCAATCGTGATTCAAGTTAGTTTGTTTAGAAAGTGAATGATTAGAAAAAATTCAAGTAACTTTAAGTGGTTTGATTTGAAAATTTACCAGAAATTGTCTAAACTGAACTATGTACACCCCTAAAAAAAGAAATGAAAAATGTCATGCATCTGCCATTAATTAATTTTCTGCATACACGGCTGAAAGGCCATGCATGGAGATTTTGATCTAATAGGCTCGCCTAAGCCAGCTTTCAAGCCGCTCGCCTGACTTGTGAGCCAGCTCATTCAAGTCGACAAGCGGCTCTTATTGGGGTGCGCCGAGCCGGCGAGCAGCTCACCCCATTTTCCATGAAAATTTGTTGTTATTATTAATGTTTCTTAGAAAAATGTGATTTGAGAAGGATCAAATTATAATTCTCCCTTTGGCGGGGCTAGAAAGTGGGGCCTCGATTAATTTGTTAAAAGTTTTAGTTGTTTTCAAATTATGTAAGTGAGTTACCTAATTCATTTTTCTAATGTAATAAATTTCAAAGTAGAACAAGTTATTTCAAATTTGTCCTTTTATATTCTTCTCACCCCTTGTTAGGTGTGGTTTCTGTTCCACAATTCAAATATGACATGCTTTTCCTATTGAGAAGAAATTAATAAATATATTATTACCAAATCAATTGACAATTAATTCTTGTTAAGAGTCAATAAGGTTTGCTTGTAAGTGACTAATTACCTAGTACAGGGAATTTTTCAGATAATTTGTATGCAGCATCCTGTCCATCTGTGTTTTTTTCATTTTTTCCCAAACCGTGAATCTGCACCATGAATTTCAAAATCCTGTATAAAATCTGTAAGAATTCCCTGTACCTATAGACTTGTTCATATATATAATTGGGACGTGGTAGTGACGACCATGTTAGGGCACGAATACACAAATGCCTAAAGTTGCCATATACTAGTATGTTCAGCTAATCTTAATAAGTGCTTGTCTGGTGCCAATTTTAATCAAGAATTCAACCGTTGGTGGGCTACATTGCTTTGTAGTGGAACCAGACAAGCCCTAAAGGTAAAAGTTCTATTTTGAAAATAAGGCAAATTTAAAATATAAGTAACTTCTAACAAAAATAGTAAGTTACTTAAATACAACTTTTAAACATAGTCAAACATGGTCGAATACTTTTATTCTCGGTTCTGTATTTCTTCTCTTTATTATTCTTAATGAAATGATAAGTTGTCACACTATCTATCTTATTAATGTTGAATAAATTCTTAATGCAATCCCAGTTTGAATAATCTTTAAAAAAAATATGAATTGATCCATGTTTAAAGGGTAAAAAATATTGGTACACAATGCTAATACATCAAACAAACGTCACACTTCGGCCATTTATTTTTATTTCAATATATATTTGTGTGTATGTGACGTTTTTTTTTTTTTTTTAATCAAATTTTAAAGCAACGTGATATTTACGGCAAGTTCTTGGTGCATCTATGCCATAATTTTTTATTATTATTATTATTATTATTATTATTATTATTATTATTATTATTATTATTATTATTATTTTCTAGTCAAAGTTGTTAGAATTAACAAAGTGAAATTAATGGATATTGTCACAATAGTAGTTTATATTGAAATAGAGAAGAAGAGTAAATCGAAACAAAGATGATTTTTTTTTATTTTTTTTTTGTAATTGATAAAATTTATTTTTTTTTAACTTATGAATATATGTAGAATGGCACAATGGGGCCCCAAGGAAACACACGAATAATATAGAAAAGTCTTAAGTATATTTAAAATAAGATTTATTTTATTATCACGTCAGGTGTAATTACATGAAAATGCATAATTCAGATGTTCAAACAATGATAACTATAATAATTGATGAATCCTTTCCAATATTATCACGTTTCTTTTCTAATATTGCGATCTGTAAGATAACTTATTGAGTTTCAACCACTCAAATAACATAAACGTTTCAAGAAATTAAATACGAGATGGATGTGAAAATAGTAAATTTATAATCATAATGAATAATTTTAACCCATATTATATTTTTAGTCGATATATACATATAGATAAATATGTAAGTCACAAAATTTATTTCATGGTTTTAGGGAGGAGAAATAGAGAGCCACTATTGAAAAGATAGTTGAGAGGGTGGCTCCATGCCCTTTAGGGAAGTTATACCAACTCTACTTCAAGAAAGTTGGTAAGAGGAGAGTTCTACGCGAGAAAACTATACAACTTGACTTTAATTTATTGCTCAAAAAGCGAATTTGTCTCGAAAAGGAGGAGTTTGTCAACGAAGTACAATCATTTTCAACTGAAGACGACTTATGTTAAATTGTCACATGGCCTCGTTAAAAGATGTTAAAATTTAAATTTCAGGACGTGAGTTTGGAAACTAAATATAGATTCATAAAGTTGGATATGTGTGGATCACATAATAATTTAATGAAAATTTGGATAACTTGTTATTAATGATTGTGTAATTATATATAATGAAATATTGAAATCCAATTGGTTCCTTTTTTATGATCAAGAGACTAAGGACCATTTGGTTTGTGTTTCGATTTTGAGTTTTAAGTTCATTTTCTATTTTCTGTTTTGAATGTATGTTTTAAGATTTCTAAAAATGCGTTTGATTTGTCATGTTGAAAAATTATTTCTCAAAACTAAAAACTAGAAAGCATGCTTAGTTTGAAATTTTGAAAAATTGTGGTATGACATTTTATTTCATTAAATTTTATTATTAGTAAAAATAGAATATTTTCATGTTATTATATTATGAAGTATTATTATACATTTTAAATTTGACGAATCTTATAATATTTTTTGTTGCTAAAAAATTAAAATTAATAACAATAAATTAATTTTAAAATATAGTAAATAAAAATAAAAAATAATGACGTGGACTTAAAATATTTTTGTCTGTGTTCATTTAATTTTTTTTTATTTTTTTTTTGAGATTTTTATGTAAATAATCATTACCGAAAACTATTTTTATTTTTCTAGAATTTTTTATAATTTTATTTTTTGAAATTACTTTCTTGAATTTTAAATTTTTATAATTTTATTTGTTAGAGTTTTATATTTTAATTTTTTTTAAAATTTTATTTAAAAACCTATTTTCCATATTTTGAGTAATTTTATTGTCCATTTTTCTAAACGAAATAGTTATTTTGTTGGTTAACATTGAAATAAGTGAGTCAGGTACAAGTATATATTTAACAATGTAAAGATACTAAAAGGCCCTTAAATTACATCTGCAAGAAGTCAAACGCCCAAATCCAATATCTACAACCAACAGAAGCTTCCATGTAATTATGTAATTTTTTGTATTTGTTTGACTACCGAGTCCCCATTGATCGAGTCTTCCAACGACCTTGAATAAATACTATGTCCCTTTTCACTTTGTTTCTTGTTTCATCAAATCCAAATTACTCCAAAAAAAAAAACCTTAATTTTTCAGATGTTCGTTTGTGGCAGTGGAAGCTTCAATCAAGTAGAAGATGACCCTGAAACCCCTTGTTCTACCCCAAAGAGATCTAAAAAGGGCACAAGTTTCTTCAGAAATAAAAGCAAAAACCCTTATGCAGGTCGTGGTTTGGATAAATTTTACACACTTTTAGCTGATCTTGATGAGAAGAGACAGAAGATTTACGCACAAAATGGCTCAGAAGACATTTCTTTTGTTCGATTTGTGTACTCGAATTCGAATGATGTCAAGCCTATTGTGGTTAAGGTGAAGGAGAAAAAGCAAGAAAAAACCAACATTTCTGATGTCAAAATCCAACAGAATTTGTCACAGGTTCAATCAAACAAGCCGACAGTCGAAACCTTAAAGGCTCCAAATGCTGCTAGTACTGATACCGATCAGGTTTCTCAACCCAGGAGAAAACACAAGTGCTTGGCATGTAGAAACTTCAAGTGGCAAAAATTAAGGCAACCCTATTACTATATTCCGATGATTATCATATTGATTCTAATTCTGCTTCTTCTTTACGGAAGATCTTTTGCAATATTGTGCACCTCGATTGGTTGGTATTTGATACCTACAACTAAAGGAGAGAGTTCAAGTTCAAGAAAGCCAAAGAGGAAGAAAGAATATGTTAGAAAATTGAGTGAAAAAAGGATTGTGAACAATGAAGGATTGTCATCTCCAAGAAGTGTCATCAATGGACCAACAGATGATAAATCTCCTAGACAACATGGGCATATAAGAAGCTGGTGATTCAAGAATCAAGATGTTTTAGTTCATAATTTTCTTTTCTTTTTTTATTCTCTTTGTTTATTATTTATATTTCTTTTTTTTTGGTCCAGAGAATTTGGGTCATTACGTGTGAGAATACGTAAATTATTTGTTGCTTTACATGTTTGAGTGGGTGGACCGGAAATCCATGTTTAACGTGTTCTTGGACGTACATTATATACTTCTATTATAATTGTATAAACCGTGTTGAACAAGGCAGCTGAAACTTTGCAGCTTTGAATTGTATCTTTGAGTTATTCTTTCGCAACTAGAGGCTCACCCACATGATAATAGTTTTCGAATGTCACGTTGGATTAGAGTTCAATACACAATTAGAACATGCTTGGCAAAGCTTATATCATAATTTAAGTTGATCAAATATAATTTTAATTCGCGCATTTCATAGGACTCAATTTACTATTAAAATGGCTTCAACCTGGGCCTGTTTTGACATACATTTGAGTGGAACCCGTTTCTCACTTTGAAAGATCAAAGTAATTTTGTATTCTCTTTCGTAAGAACATTGAAATAGTATATTACTTGCCAAAAATGATGCTTGGATAAATAAGAAATTGAAGTTCAAAGTGTACCAAGAGATTTATGTGTTGGAGGGAAAAATAGTATAGTTTGTTCCATATAGAAAAATCAACAAGATAAAGACTACTTTATATATGGCCACATTTTATAAAAAGGTATAATTATGTGTAATATAGAGGCTCTCTCCACGTGCACACGCAAGAGTGCAAATCGACAGAAAAACTTGTTAAACTCGATACTCACGCGTCCCGTCCGGCACGAGGAGAGAATTACCCACATAATCGGGTACTTGGGGCACGAACGTGAGCAAGGCAACGGATGCTGTCCCAGAACGGTGATAGGGACAAGGAACATTATCTTCACCCGTGACCCACCTCGTTTAAATTCCAATTTTTAAAATTATGAGTAACCCTTTTAATACCATGTGGGTGGAGTTTAATGCATTCAAGTTGGTATATTGCCATAGAGACAGTTGATTAACTTGCCTCTGCAGTCTAATGGGGTGTACTGAATTGGTGGATCAAGATGTTAGTCTAGACACAGTCTGAATTCGCAAATGATCAGTATTAACTTTTAAATCCATAATCAGTCAAAAGTGAATCTTGTTCTTAGTTCCTTTGAGGCATTTCTTCGTCTTAGTCAACTATAAGGCAGGTTGAATGATGTACGACATGTACTACATCAATGATAGGGAGATTAAGAAAAGATGAAATGAGTTTATAAACAAAACCATCCCCAACCGGTGGAAGTTTGATTTTCCCATAATATATCCTAATTTTTGGCCTAATTCTTCTTTTGATGATTCATTCAACCTCTGATGGCTTAGAAATTTTATTGATCTTCATACGCATTTAGGCACATTTAAATGGTGGCAAGCCTTGTATTTTTCGGTAATGTAGTATTAAGAATAAAAAAAAATATGGGGTGGTAAACGGGGTGTGGACTAGTCCCATCCCATCCCATCCCTACCCGTACTCGTCCCGTCCCAGTTTAAACGGGAATTGGGACACGACAAGGAGGTAAAAATATCGACGAGGCAGGTGATAGAAATGGCTGCCCCGGTCCTACACCTCCTTGTTGTCATCCCTAATCACGAACTGAATTAGCACATCAACCCATTGTACTCGTGTTCGATTATGACCTACATACACAAATGTCGAATCAAATTTGGTCCCTTAGATCTATTCACATTTTTGTTAATAGGTGAAATTAACTTATCATTCATGGATTCTATATTAGATGTCATTTTCCTCAGTTTTCGCACAAGAAAGAAAAACAAAACTTCACATTTCTAGTCGAAATATTTCCTTTCGTCTACCCGAAATTTTCTAGTTTGAGTCCAAGTTCTGGTGATAGTTTAGATCAAGTTCAATTCTTCGAAATAGAAACTTAAGTGCTTGGTTCCTACTGATTTCTTTATTGTATCCTTGAAGACAGAAGTCCAAACGAAGCCTCAAGCATCTTTAGTGAGAAGTGAATCTGTTTTAAAAATATTGTGTAATACAAAGCCTCGATTTGCATTTCTAATTTCTTTCCTTGAGTCATTAAAATACTCTTCTTCCCCATACTTTTCAATTTCTTGTTTTACTCTTAAATATATTTCTATATTATGCATTTTTTACTAACAATCTTAAAACAAATTTTGTCAAAGAACAAACAGATTGTTAGTTTTTATTTTTGTTAAGGAACTAACATTTTTTTGGTTTTTAGAAATGACAACCGAATCAACCTATATGAATATGGTTGTAGAAAACCAGAAAATAGCTCAATTTCCAATCCTATTGTGATCCATGTTGTAGCTAAATTACTAATTCAGGATCTGACCAAACATTGGTTCTAATAACTGGTCCTATTGTAATGATTTCGGTTAATCGTAGAGAAAAAATGGAGAAATTCCAAGGACTGAATTTCAAAAGGTGACAACAGAAGATTTTGTTTTATTTCACTACCTTTAATCTTGCAAGGTTCTTGATTGAGAAAGCTTCGAAACTCAAAGAGGGTGGGGGAGATATACAAACTATTAGCGCACTTAATGCTTGGAAATATTTTGATTTCTTGTGCCATAATTATGTCATTAACAGTTGCTTGATTCACTATAATACGTGTATAGTATGATGAAAATGGTTAAGGAGTTCTAGGAGTCTTTAGACCGAAAATATATATCTAAGAAATCTTTTGTTCGCCATTACCTAGATTATAAGATGGTAGATTCCAAAATCATTATCAGTCAAGTACGTGAACTCCAAGTGATTTTACTTGAGATTCATGCTGAGTTAATGATCTTGAGTGAAACTTTAAGTTGCTGCTATTATTTAGAAGCTACCTCTTACATAGAAGTATTTCAAAAAACTGCCGTAAGTACAAGCGAAAGGAAATAAACATTGAAGAACTAACTGTTAAACTTAAATTGAAAAAGAAACCAGAAGTTCCAAAAAAAAAAAGGGTTCAATGCAGTTGTGGTAAAGCAAATATTGTAGAGTATAATCAAGCTAAGACCAACAGAACAAATCTGGGTCTTCTAGTGCAAAGAGTTCAAGTTAGAACCAAATAGTAGTCTCCAAGAAGAGATTTCAAGGAAAGTGCTTCAACTCTAACAAAGTAGATCATAAATTTTCAGAGCGTAGATTGTAAAAAAAGAACGATAAGAAAGAAAAAAAATGTGGCTTACTACATGGTACACGATGTGTTTGAAATGAGCCTCACAACCGTTATTTCTGAAGTGAATTTAAACATGAAAGAGTGGTGGATTGATACCAAAGCTACGAGATATGTTTGCTATGATAAAGAGTCGTTCACTTTGTTTGAAGCAATTGACAATGAGAAGAATTGTTTATGAGAAATTTTGTAATATATGAAATTAAAGTTCAAGGTAAGTTGGTTCTGAGGATAACTTCAAAAAAAGAGCTCTCTCTTAACAATTTGTTGTGTGTTAAACATTCGCAAGAACCTAGTATCCGGATCACTTCTGAATAACTTGGTTTTCATATAATATTTAAGTCAGACAAACTTATACTGTTAGTGAAATGTTTGTTGGCAAGGGGTAAGTGTCTGATATGTTGTTTAAGTTCGATGTTATGGTTGTCAAGTTGAAAATGACTAAAACTAATTCTCGTGCTTTCTTGCTCGTGTCTTTCAATTCGGGACATTGTAAACATGACATGGTAATCATGATACTTTGTGTAAATTAATTAATTTGAATTGAACACCTGCGTTCCATATCGAATTTAAACATAATTACGAAATTTGTGTTGAGGTAAAATTGACAAGATCATCATTTTCAATTTTGTTGAAAAAAATATAGAATCATTTGATTTAATTCATAGTGATGTATGTAATTTAAAATTTGTATAAACAAGAGGTGGCAATAAGTATTTCATTACTTTTGTCGATGATAGCATAAAATATTAATATGTGTATCTACTTAAAAATAAGGACAAATCTACAGAGAAATTTTTTCTCTATAACAATGAAGTTGAAAATCAACTAAAAAGAATTAAGGTGGTAAGAAGTAATTGAGATGTTGAGTAGAAAGTATCCTTTGTTGAATTCTATGCACAACACTGAATCACACGTGAAACCACATCACCTAATTTATCTTAGTAAAATGGTGTTGTTGAACAAAAAATTATACTTTAAAAATGATTAATACAGTGTTAGTAAATTCTGGATTACCTTATAACATATGGAGAGAAGTTGTATTGTCGACAAATTACCTTTTAATAAGGTGCCCCGAAAAAAAAAAGTCATTAGATAAATATTTGCAATGTGGGGTGTCTTGTCTAAATCGTTGTACCTATACCAAAGAAGGTAAAAATATGCCCAAAAATTGTAGATTACATCTTCATTATCTATGCACGTAATAGTAGTACTTATCAATTTCGTATGTATGAGTCTAAAATCCCAAACATACAAAAAACATTATAATGGAATTGAGAAATACTTTGTTCTTTGATCATGCATTTCTATATAGATCCAAAGAGGAAGCAAACTCCTCTAAATGAACAAATAAAACCATGGTTGAAAATAGTCAGGACTAAGTAGGGATGACAAAATGGCTCGACGGCTCGGGCCGTCTGTGACTCGGCACGAAAAATCCTGATCTAAGCTGGCTCGAGGCTGGAACCACAGAGTCGAGGCTCGGGCCTAGCCCTATTTTGGGGCAAAAGCTCGAGCCCGAGCCGACCCGTTTTAGGCTCGGATGAGCCGAGCCCATTTTAAAAAAAAAATTGAAAACAACAAATGTAACCTGTAGGAAGAAAAATAATAATAATAAAAAAAAAAACTTAACAAGCCTACAAGTTGCAGGCAGTTGTCTCTTATCAAAGGCAGACTGCCTTTGACAAGATAGATTACGTGTAAAATTTTTAAAATTTGAATTTGAAATTCAAATGTAGTTAAAATGGATACATTTTTTGGCTATAAATACGCGGAAAAATTTTACAACTTCATATCAATTTACTTCAATTAATCTCCAATTTCTTTACTCAATATTCAGTATTCTAGTTTCCAATTTCTTTACTCTAATCTTCAATTTAGTTGAGTTCTAATTTCAATTTCAATCTTTAATTTCTTTACTTAGTCTTATTTAGTTTCTTTTACTTTAATATTCAATATTCTTTACTATAATAGTTATAAATGGATTTTACTAGTAATGAGATTAATCAGTTTAAGGGTAGTTCGAGTACTCCATATGGCTACGATGCATCTCAAAATGTTCCAATTGATTTGAAAGATATCAAAGAGGAGGAAGTACTTGAGATTAAAAGATCGAAAGAAGAATCTGCGGATTGTTGGCAACATATGACACGTAAAAAAGTTGGCATTCAAAATGGGGTTGATATTTGAAAAGCATGTTGAAATTACTGTGGGAAAGAATTTAGTTGGAAGTCTGGTTCAAGCACAACGTGTTTAAATATGCACATATTAAGAAGTTGCCAAAAGAAACCAGTCGGTCTTGACCCAAAACAGACATATCTAGTGTTTACCGGTTCTGGTTCTACTCTTTCAACTTTTGTATAT
>CAIGRT010181482.1:532-10633 GCA_903798405.1 Fraxinus platypoda
GGTTTATTTATAATTGTCAATTAAGAGGAGATATTTTCTCTCTTTATTTTCCTAAATTATAGCTAAAATTTCCAAATATTCAACTGCACCTCATCCTTGCTGTCGAAGGTTGTATTATAAATCCAGTTTTTCCCATTTGGCTCCATCAAGAGACATACGCACCATCAATCAAGAGATAATCTTCTATTTTCTGATCATCCCTTCGCATTTCATATTTGCTCTCAGTTTTTATGGTTACCATTCACCCTTACTAGCCGGTGCATGAAATGGAATTGTTCAAGCCATTGTTAATTATAGTCTCTTCATTTACTTCCTATAGAGGATAATGGTACCATTCATGGACATGATCATTTTTTCTCCTTCAAGAACATGTACATTCCAACATTCTATGTTTTACGCCCATCCTTATATGAAATGAAATAAACATGCAGAAATAATCAAGAAAGAAGATTTTATGCTTACCCATAGGACCAGTACCAGTTTCACGGCTATAATCAATCAAATCTTTCATGCTATTCACCACTTCTGATATCTGAAGTGTTCATAAGGAAATATTATTTTCCGAAAATAAAAAGAGACAAATCAAAGGGACGATCATGTAGAAGCAATAACAATAACTGATAAGACGAATATAGCTACCATAACCAGTAAAATGCATCATTAGGATTATTGTAGTATTTTCCATGTTCATAAGAGTGTCTTATGTTTTTGCTTTACAAATATGATATTTTTTTGGCATTTCAAATATTATCAAGTCTTAATTCTATTTTGGCATTTTTCATTTCCAGGATTCTAGCTTTATTAAGAACGGGGGCGGAGAAATTTTCTAGTCATAAATCGGGTATAGAACATAGTAGTGAAAGAACTTGACACGTTGATATCTAGGATAGCAAACCCTTTGTCCGTACACAAAGATATAGAAGTCATTTAGAGTATATTCAAGTTATTATTGCAATTTTTGTATTCGAGATCCGTGAAGTACTCATCCAATAATCTGGTCACCAAGGACTAATCATAAAATCAGGATCTACTTAATCAAATTGTATTCTAATTCAGAAAATCAGTAGTTTAATCTTTATGGACTATTCTCAATGTTTCTCTCAATTCTACCATCTATGGGCAGATGGTTGCTGCAGTCACTCACTGATTTTGAATACTGAAAGCAGGAATTGACTAATATAAAGAATATGTATGTTACCTGTAGGCACCGGACATATCTCTTTGTATATCCCAAATCATTTACCAATGGAACTTCCAAAGATTTGGCCAACTGACGAGCTGAAGCAACAAACCTGGATAATTACAATATACTAATCACTAAACATTTCATAAAAATATCAACTGGATAAACACACGCTGATCCTCAATTCCCTGATATTACATTGAAAATACTGCAAAATATGTTGTGTTCAAATACTCTCAGACACACATAGTTCTCGTAACCCTTGCTTTAAAGTTTCCTTCACAAGCATTAAAGGTATGTGACAACTTCGATGGTGGAAACAATTGCATATTCAAATTAATATCCAAGACATTGCTATGGAAAACCGAAAAAATTAGCAATTTATAATTATGTCAACCTGTAGAAAAGCTCCAAAACAAACAAATTTGGAAACATAAATTTGCTCCCAAATAATTTTTTATTCCCTTGCACAAATTATTGTAAAGCCAAATACCATTTTTCCATAGGCTAAATTCAACTCAATGATCTAGAACTGCCATTACCCACTGACAGGCAAGAAACTATGCGTACACCAGCTGGATTGACCTTGTTAAGAAGGGTGGTAGTCGAAAAGGAGAAAATGTTGTCATGCACTGTCAAGAAGACAGCATGCAGCAACCACTAGATGTAAATCTTAATCCTCCTCGCTCTTTAATTTACAACTCCTTGCTCTTTAATTTACAAAAAGTTGCACAAATAACTTTTGTTGGCTTAAAAATCATACAAATTAAGAAAACTTGGAACATAGCATGTCTCAAAAACTGTCGACAACCAGCATAATCCATTGACCTTGAACACAAGGCAGAACTGGACATTCTTCAAAGACCCATTCACAACAGAAAATTTTTGCTGAGCCAGATAGGTACAGAGAATAAGTCAAATAAAAAAGTTAAGCGAGATGTGTCCAGATATGCAGAGCACGTGTTCTCAATGCATGTTGATATGGAACCATGGTTTGTAGGCAGACTTGGCAACTTCAGGCATCCCTTTGAAGTCATATCATAATGCATTTGCATATATATACATTTATGTGCATGAAAGCATGTGCGGGTGTATATGAGTGCACATAGAAAATGTGTCCACGAAGTACATTATATTCCGTTGGTCTTTGTCATGTGAGAGAAGGTTGGAATAAAGTCTTCACATTCAGAAAGATGGTAGTGTTTTTTCTTAACAAAAGCATCAGAAGGACCGCTCATTTTCAAAATCAATATACACATTTATCACACCCGCATTTTATGAAGATTCATGCCACTTCAAAAACACAATGCAAGAAACAAGTACTCACACATTGTAGTTATTTTGTAGCTCAGGCGAAGCAGTATTTGATGAAGCATTCTGAGTTGCAGCCTGGTATTTTTGGGCAGCAGCTCCAAGTTGGCTAACCTGCAGGGTACAATAAAGCGAGATAATAATTACAACAAGGAGCACAAAAACAGTAGAAAGACACGGGATACAGACACCCTGAATCAGGCAGAAAAAATCAAATAAATAATAGAGCTGAAAATCGAAAGGCAGAAGTGGTCCCATAATGATCAAAAACTGAAACCAATTAACAGACTTCCAAAATTCTCCAACCCCAGAGGAAACATCAAACGACTTTAGTAAAAAGATGCACCTACAAACTACAAAAGGTGATGGAAGGGGAATACATGCAGTACAGAGTAAAAATAAAAGGTAACATTATATTCTCGGGATTGCATCCAATGGCGGAGAGGGGCCTGGGGGCACGTGTCCCCAGGTTTTCTGAATTTTTTTTTATTTTTTTTGCTAACAAATCAATGGGCCCACTCTCAATCTCTCATAAGTACATCCTCTTTCCCCTACTCCCAAACACTCTCCCAATTCCCAATTCGCCACTTCCAAACAGTGGCGAAGAACCCTAGGTGCTTAATACTCAACCCTCTTGCTGTCACCAGGCTTCTCTTCGGTCTCCAGCTCATCTGGCCAGCGCCTGCTGCTCTCATTTCCCAGGATGCTCTTTAGAAACTTGGGTATGCCACCGTATCCCTTTCTCCTCTCAATTAAATACCAGTAACTCTTTAATCTTTATAATATTCAATGAATCTTATTAAATTTTAATCGTTATAATTTTTAATGAAATTTTTACTTATTATTTACCTTTTTCTATTAATCAAGTCTGCCCAAGTTCCCAATTTCAGTGTATTTTATATTCTTCTTTGCTTTACTGGAGAACTTTTTTATGTAACTGAAGGTTTTTGGAACCAAAAGAATTGAGTGAATTTTTCTGTTTAATTGATCAGAGAAATGATGAGGAATTAATGGAACCGATGTTCTGAAGACAATAAATGCCGCCATTACTGCAATGTCATTGGAGGAAATCGCCTTCCTCAAGCTCCCGTTCAGGTACAAAAGATTTAAGAGCTTCATTTTCATTTGAATTTCTCGTTATCTGACAGTTTTGTCGTGGAATTTTGACAGTTCCCAGTATCAACTGCGAGTTTATGTAAGAATTTCATGTGAGATTTGTGATATGATGTGGTTTTTTTAAACTTTTTACTCCCTAGACATAAAATCTTTACTCTCATTAAAGATGGCTTTTAGTTCTTAAAATGTTGCAGGTGATTTTTTCAAAAAACCTCTTTTGATTATGGGATGAAGTTATTTGAAATTTACATATTGAAATCAGAAAGTTAATAGATCTACTAAAAAGAATTTAAAGGGAAGAAAATATAGGTCGATCAATGATGAGGCTGAACATCTTATCCATAATGTCGATGTGGTGTTATTATTTTTGGAATGTTTTTGAAACTCTTTTCTACAATACTATATTACTATTGTTGCGTTAATTCAGAATATTTTTCGTTACTTAATTTGTGCTCCCAAGACGTCAATATCTAAAACGGTGATATCATCAATCTGGATGGATCATAATTTCATAAAAGCACATATTAAATCAAAGGGAAATGCTATGTGTACATAGCATTCCCCATAATAGTGTCCATAATGGACACGAGGGCGCCTAAAGGGGGCCTCCATGTGTCCATTATGGACACCCTCATGTATTGTGCTATGTACCCATAGCACAACCCTAAATCAAAACAACAGTTAAATTTCAAATTCGAGTTCTAAATCACTGACCTGCGGTATCAGCAATCTTCTGGGAATAAGCTCTTCATGACGCCGAGCACAGAACTCCCAGGAGCATATCTGACAAAGTATTGAAGGAGCAGTTCTTAAATAGCAGCTCCGCGAATATAAAAAAACTAAAACAAAACCATTTGTTCATAGAGCAACCTTGAGATCTGGAGAGAATACTATTCGAAGTTGTCCATCACGAACAACACGAAGTTGCTCAAAAACGCTCTCCTGAATGGCTTTTGCATAGTCTAGAACAATCTGCCCAGATGAATTCTGATACTCCTTAGGCATATCAATGTAAAGTAGTTCTTCCAACGTACCACTTTCATACTTTATTTTGAATAGTCTTGGAAGGACCTCAAAAGTTGCCTCTGACAGACATTAACAAACATTAGACAACGAAGTATTTTTTATTCATTTATCTACTTTCTTATTTCTTCTTCTTTCCCCATTTTCATTTGGTTGGGGTTGGTTTAAAACTTCTAAATGGAAATTCTAAAAATAAACAGAGAAGTTAGGCGTGTCTATCCATAATGACCCCGGAAAGCAATAAAAACTGGGAAAAGAGCATCATATCAGTGGTTAGCAAAAGAGCCAATAAGGATCAAGTCTCCAAATGCAGAAGGAAACGTACCAAATCCACGACCAGGTTTTCGGTTGCATATTTCACAGTGCCAAACAGCCTGCACACAAGTATAAAATGATTACATCACAGATCCCAGTATCACACAATAATAGGTAAACCGCACACGTTGACAGCCACAACAAATATAGATTGTAGGCTACAAGCACTAGGCTATAATGTGTAAGTATTAATAATTGCACACTGGACCAAGACAGTTGCTGAAGTTAAAAATTGTCTACGATACAACAAACCTGGGGGAAAACTCCAGTAGTTTGGCGGCAGCTTCCATACATAGAAACACACCACTTTTTCTTGGAATTGGGTGCAAAATATTCTGCAACAAATTTTCTCCAGAACTCGATATTATTATCCTACAAAATAAGTCAGCAGAGTTTTCAATCATAGGCAAACCAAAATGTCAAACAAAAGACACTTTCACAACTTATTTTTCTTGTTCTCCTGAAAAAAAATATATATATATATTACTTCAGGTCTGTGTTGTTGCTGATACATATAATGTGTCAGTCGTCGGGCACACATCCCAGGCTCGTATATTGGTTTGACTGGAGACCTAATAGGCAAACTCTGAAGTTGTAACTGTGCTTGCATTGGAGATCTTTGTTGAGGCATAGACTTTAAGAGTTGCTGTTGTTGCTGATGCTGGATTTGCATGAGCCTCTGTTGATGCAAAATCTGTGCAGCTGCAGCCACCTGAGATGACTGTCTGGACAGAAGATGCTGCTGATGCTGATGCTGCTGATGCTGCTGCTGCTGCTGCTGATGCTGTTGCTGCTGCTGCTGTAAAAACAAAGAGGCGTCTGAATGTTGTGGTTCCACTTTGACATTCGCCACGCTTCTCATATTTGGTAATTGTTGTGGTTCCAATTTGACAGTACCAAGACTTCGCAAAGCATGCAACTGCTGTGATGTTTGATCATGCATCACTTGTTGCTCTAACTTAACGGGTCCAACACCTCCTAATCCAGATTGCATTGTTTGAAATTGTTGCTGCTGTTTTTGTTGGGGGTTCCCGGGAACAGAAAACTGCTGCTGATTATGCTGAAAATTGTTAGGATCAAGTTGTTGGACTTGTTTTTGGTCTATCAACATCTGATTGCTGGAAGTGGTTGGCAATTGTTGCTGGCCTTGAACTTGACCAGATGAGTTTGGATTCATTGTGATAGATGAAGACATACAAGATGAAGAAGATTGATTAAATCCCATCCCATTGCCGACGCTCAAGAGTGGATCGGTCTCAGCCCCGTTATCAATAAGCCCCCGCTGGGAGCCAGAACTTGGACCACCATTACCAAATGACTGATGGAGCAAAGAAGAAACATTGGGCCCATTCCCCAACATGTTCATGCTAAATTGGTTCTGCGGTGTTACAAGAGGCGGGAACGCATTCTGTGAAGAAATACCACCCCGTTGACCTCCCAACAAACTAGAATTTGATCTCAACAGGGATGGTGGAATCGGCTGGGATCCACCTTGTTGATTGGGAGGCCCTTGAGGCACCATTTTTTGCCAAAAACAACAGAATCTAATCTACAAAACCCTCAGTCCACTATACTGCCTAAAGTAACATTAAATCTTAACACCCCACCTTCAGAGTACACAAAACAAGATTTACAAATTACACAAAATGCTGAAGACAGCATATTAATTAGCTAGAAATACCCAACCAACATCAGAATTATGAAAATGTTCTTTCTACAACATAATAAAAAGATAAACCTTGGGTAGAATTTACTGCACTGCGTTCTGAAAAATTCAAGATAAAGATTAAAGAACTCGATATTAACCTAAATTTCATTATTTTCTTCTCAAGTTATAATTTTTCGCCATCCTTCTCAACAATCCCTGCATTAAACAGTCAATGTTTTAGTCAGATTTCTAAATTTCACCCTATAGCGAAAATTAAAGGAAAAGAAGAATCGAACAAAACTGAACACAGGAAGCATATCTTAAAAATAAAACCATGTTCCACAAAAGAAAACATATGTTCTAGCTCAGAAAAATTGAAGCTTTTCTGAACAAAAATTTGCAAAAATTGAATTTCATGAACAATTATTTTGATATTTATTAAAATAAAAGAATCAATTAAAAAGAAACCCTAAATCTTGAAATCCAAAACTCAAATGCAACAATATTCTATAGGAAATGTACATATATTTGGTTCATATACACGTAACACATATTTTCCCATAAATTTCAGACCAAAAAACATAAAATTAGTTTTGAAAATAGAAATCAGCAAAATCAAAAGTAGCCTTACCAGAGCAGGATTTAAAAGTTGGGTCTCTTAAAATGACTAAAATGGAATTAATACACTCCCACTACTCTTCGCCCTTAGCATCAAATTAACCAATTCTTGGAAAACCCAAATGAAAACATACAAGTGAAGATAATATCTGTGCTGCGAAGTTGTCCTTACGAAAATCTTGATTAACTAGAGAGAGAAGAAGAACACAGTTTTATTGAGCAGCTGAGCTTTACTTTTTAGAGAGAGAAAGTATGGTCGGAGAGGAGAGAGTGCGCATATATGTATATGGAAGTTTTATTGTGGACGTCAAAATTGTATTGGATCGGATTGAATATTTTCCTCATTTCGTTCTCTCTCTGAAATGAAGTCAAATCTATTCTTCTATGAATTGGAAATGTGCATTTGTTGATGTATGTGTCTAATGTACATATGTATGTATGTCAATTTTTTTTATGCGCATGTAAGCGATGAGGACGGGGCTGAGAGGAGAACGAGTACAATATGATATGTCATCGATACTTAACCCATGATAAGTACAAGTGTTAATTAGATCATGGCAGGATAAGTTCACTAAAGCATACGTTCGTCCAAAAGTTGTTCCAAGTTTAAATTGAAAGTTGTGAAATATATAGAATTTATCGATAATGTATGAATATATGAGTGTTCATAGGCACTTAGAGCATCTCCAATCATAATGTAAAATAGGTCGAAATTATGATTTAGATATATAAAATGGTTGAAAGCTATGCAAAGAAAATGTAAATTGTATTTTTCGACAAAAACATCAAAGAGAGATAAAAAGTGGATTTAGATCTTTCTATTGGAGTAAAATTTGAATTAATCCATTGGAACATAAATAAGGATGTAAAAGTGATTTAAGAGATATCAAGTCTACACCCAATTTATTAGATATGTATTTACATAAGCATGTATATGTATCTATATGTATGAATTTGAAATGTGCATTTTTATTTTTTTTTTATATCCAGGTGTCCACTTTCAGCGACTAATTTTGGAGTCTACGCCTTGGCCCCCTCAAGACGCAGACTAGGTAAACCGCAGAATGTGCTCCAAACTGGCCAGGGTTCAAGAGCCCCCTCCACTGATCTGCCAAAGTATCGAGCGAGTCAACACATATTGCACCTTGCCTTCCAGGAGAACTTCTGTCTTCCAGGATAAATCTTGCCTTTTTTTTATATGTATGCATGCATTTTATTTAAGATGCGATAGTAGGGGATTGAGGATTATTGCTCAAAGGCTGCACAGCTCGCCCCCTGGTTTATTCATATTTACTAAATAACCTCTCTTGTGGATGTGTAAATACTGGTCGAATTTGATTCGCAAATCGTGAGAGGTGTAAATTCAGGTCGAGCTCGATATAGAAAAGGTCGTTGGTATAAATTTAGGATAAGATAGGTCGTTCTTGGCCTAGTCTCTAATTATGCAGGCTACTTACACCCTTTTATTAATTTTTATTGAAAAAAGAATAAATTTTTTGTTGGTTCGATCATAAGTCTAACATAATTTGTTTAAGGGAAAAATTAAATATTTCATATGGATTAAATAACCGATTGCACGTTTTTAAATCTTTTTTTTTTTCTTTTTTAGATGTTTTACTTTGTATAACTATAAACATTTTTTGTTAAAATATAACGAAAGTTTCGCAAGTTAGAAAATATAATGTTTCTAAAAGATGATCTAACTCAAAAGAATATTGGCTTTCAGGACATGAATTTAATATAAGTGAAAGTGACCGTGAACGTTTAATGTTAATCGTACATTTCATGAAATTCATAACTTTTCAATCACACATTCCATCGGTTTTATTAAAATCTACTAGACATCTGATTTTTATTTAAACCAAATAGGAGCTAAAATGTATAGACCCTAATTGTCTTATAAAATGTGGATGTGATGGAATGATGTAGTGAAAAGGATAGAAACGACTCATTTCTCGAAAGTATGGTTAAAAAATCTCTTGTAATGAGAGTCGATTAATCTAAATGATAAATTTTCTCGCGAAATATGATTTGATTGTCTGATGGTTAAAAAAATTTCACGTGACAAAGTTAATTGATCGAAGAAGCTTTGATGTAAAGAAATAAGTGAATTTATATTTCTTGATTCTTGTCATGTGTGTTTAATAATATGGTCACTTGTTCATTATTATAAGATTGAGAGTTTAATTTATGGGAAAATTGCAACTATGGTTTAAAATATTTCATTTAGCAGCAGAATTTGTTCAAACCTTTCGTTTGTACCAACCATGATATCAAACTTTTTAAACATTTGCACCTGCAGTCCAAATGGATGATAGTCGTTGACTCCAAAAAATAATTAGGAATAAATTTTAAAAGGGTAAAATGATAATTTACTATTTATAATATAAAATTAAATAAATAAATGAAACTGAAAGAAAAGAAAAGGGTTTTCTTCTCCACCACATCCACCCAACCCTACCCTAAAATGGGAAAACGCATCCCCTCCACCCACTTGCCATCGTCGGCACCACCGTGCAACGCCGCTAAAATTTCTACCATCCAAGAGTTCGAAATTTCTTTCTCAATTTATTCATTCTCTCTCTTTACTGTCAATTTGGAAAAATGTATGTTAATAACCATCATCGACTTCTTCTTAAATCAAATCTGCAAACTACCATCAGCGCAAAGAAATATTAACGGATAATCGGATGCAGCATTAGTTTTCTCCCCACCAACCCGTTTCCCCTTTTTCTCTATTTCAACAGTAATCTTGCAGTTTTCTCTTTCCCTGAACGTCTATAAATGTACAGTCCAATTCAAACGGCCCAAGAGAGGAAAATGGCCCAAGAGAGGAAGCCTAGTTAAAAAGATTGGGATAAAGGCTCAATCAAGAATGTCATTAAAT
>CAIGRT010181514.1:0-19259 GCA_903798405.1 Fraxinus platypoda
TAAATTTATAAATGTTTTGTTTATTTAAAAAAAATAGAATTTTAACGTTCCGCATTTTAAATAAATAAAATTATGTTTGGTAACACCTCAAGATGTATGAAATTTTGGAGCGTTACAGGGATCACTTAATGGCTGACTTCTAACTGATTCCGTAACATGCTTACATTCTATTCAATAGCTTACTTGTCCTTTATTCATTGGTTTTGAAATTATGATTTAAACTTATTCATGTGTGTCTTGATAACGGTTTCTGTCAAAGTGGAATGTCTCCATGGAAACAATTCGTCTGTTTTGGTTACGAGTTCTTGCACTTCATGAATGTTCTTGCGAGTTCAGTCAAAGTGGTGTTCACTTAATATTCATTTGTTTTTATTTACTGTTTAACAAATATTCCCTGAAGTCCGAATTTAATTATTTATGTTTAAATCTAGGACTTTTATGTTTATTTTTTTTGCAGTATGTAAATTCAAAATTTTATTCTATAGTTTGGTGTGTTGATATTTTGTTGAAAATGAGAGATTAGATAATCTAGTCTCTAATAGTCCTTGAGTGTCAATTGAGTCACCGCCTTAAGTTTTTTCTCGAGATTATCCATTTCCACTATAGTGTTGACCTATGGTTGACTTTATATTTTGATTATAATTAGCAAATTCTTTTTTATCTCTAACAATTGAATTCAAGTCCTCATAGATATTGTTGCAAAATTGATCAATTGAAGACAAAAAGATTGCTACCAAAAGACTCGCAGGTGATGATTAATGAAAATCGAGATGGAAGCCGAGCATTCACGTCAAGACAAGAACTTCAACAGTCAAACAAGATTTAGATGTTTTGGATTCATATATAAAGGTAAAATATTTCAATCCTTAGCAATGAATAGTTAAAAGCTCAAATAATGAATTTTTATGCACGAGAAGAATTATTTCATAAAATGCCCGTATAAAAATTATTTTTTCAAAAGGTAAGAATTTCAAATTAATATTCAAACTTTTTAGCAATATCATTTACCTTGAAAAATTAAGTGAAACGTCCTTCAAAAGATTACATTTTTTTAAACAATCAAGAAAGAAAAATCCAAAAAATTTCTACCCAAAATGACTTCCGGTTCGCCCAACGGTCGATTTTTTAACATTTCTGAATTTTGAATCATAATGGTTAGTTTGGTTGTCCGGTTCAGGATGCGGACGTCCAGATGGGTTATCCGATTTGACAAAATTTTTGGTATTTTGACTGCTATAAATACTATTTCACTTTATATTCAATACAACACTTTTGATAGCATTAAAGTGAGACATTCTTGAGCTAAACTATATTGATTACACATCTTATTTATCTTTATCAAATTATTTACTTTGAAAAACTTTTGATTGAACAACTTTTGAAAGTCATTATTCTCATCAAAGTTTTTCTTACCTAACACTTGAGCTTTTTTCATTGCTATTTATTAAAGTGTTTGCCTATTTCTCTCTTTGTACTTAATCTGATTATATTATTTATTAAGAGAGAAGTTTCAAATTGTATAATCAACATTCTTTAAATTTGTCAGTCATATTGAGGTCCTGTAAAGCTCAATATTGTGTAAGAATCGGTGTTCCTTGTTTGTAAGTCATTGAAGGGTTTGTAAGGATTTGGATTGCACCATAAGTCAATCAAATATAGTGAAAATGCATTGCTCGTAACAGAGGACGTAAATCATTTCTTTGGATCGAACCACCACAATCACATCGTTTGTACACTCTCTTCTCTTTTACTTATTATTTTCGTATTTGTTCATGTTTGTCTAATTGAGTTATTCATTTCAAATTTGCTTAAACTTGAATTCATTTTTCGAAAAAGTGTTAATAACCAATTCACCCTTCTTGGTTAGTTATTCTTAGGCCATCATATAGCGATTACATTTTCAGTGAGAGTTCGTGAGACTCTCTTTCTTAGATCACTATGATAATTTCCTCTCACGATTCTCTGACTATATTTTATAAAAGTTTCACTTTGATTGGTTGAGAACTAACACGTAACAGATGGATAAATATTTTTATGTTCGTTTGCCTCATAGTAGGTCGTCCGAGGATTTTATCATAAATGGAATTTTTCATCCAAAATGTAGAAATTCATATATCATTGGTATGTCTGGGGCTCTTCTCCTAATTTTACTAATAGAGTGGCTTGTCCATCAGGGGTTTGGCCACCTCGGATGAAATTATGAGGCCCCGACATAGGAATTTATGGATTGTGTGTTTGCATTCGATTGAAAGCGGTTTCATGTAGAATGTTTATTGAATTCTCATTGTCCAAGAGCATATGGTTAAAATTTTCTCCAACTATCATTGCTCATATGACTGCTGCCTCATTTTCAACGTGAATTCATTTTCATGATTAACAACTTTAATTGTAGGAATTGTAGATTTTAATTGCCTTGTTTCTCGTGATTTCCTGATGCTATATTTTTGTATATAAATTTATCCTTTCTCCGCGGTGCTAACATCTTCGCTCTCTTTCAAGATGGAACAACAACAACCTTGCTACTTCCTTCGAGTTCTCACTTTTCTTTTCTAAAATTTCTGCTAAAGTTTTACCCAAATTTCATTGGGTATTCGTTGATTAGTTGAAGTATGCCTTGAAGAGGTCAAAATATGAATCAAGAAGTGATTTCCCTGCACTCTTGTTAGCTGCGGTCCAAGCTCTTGCTCGAGCGGTACCACACCACTCCCTTTCTGCCAAGGTAGCGCTCAAGCGGCGGTGGCATCCGACCACGATCCGTTTCACTTTTTGATGCATTTTTTATGTTATTTCTATCTTTAGGAATATTATTAGGTTTTTGACATGTATCATATATATAGTTGGCTCTTCATTATAAATTAGACAAGTTAGACAATATTATAAACACAATATCTTTGTATTCTTTCTCCATATCCTGAATTCTCATTTTCCCTACCAAATTTCTTGTGTTCTTTTTGTGTTGTGATCTTTACTTCATTCATATTGTATTATATATCTCATCCTTAATTCCTAACAAGTGGTATCAAAGCATACATAATTCTTGCTAGTTTGCTAAAAAGTTATATTAGAGCTTAAGGTTTGATTTGTTCGAGATTTTGTTCTTGTGATGACAACCATGAAGTATGATATTCCACTTTTGGATCGCAGCACCAGATTTTCATTGTGGCAGGTGAAGATACAAACAGTGCTCACTCAGATGGATTTAGATGATACTTTGTTAGGATTTGGCAAGATGCCTTCAAATTAGTTGATGGAGGAGGAACAACATAAGGATCGAAAGACCGTATCACAGATTCATCTTCATCTTTCAAATCATATTCTTCGGGATGTTTTGAAGGAGAAAATTGCAGCTGTATTATGGTTGAAGTTAGAGCAATTATGCACGACGAAGAGTCAAACTAGCAAATTGAATTTGAAGCAGCGTTTGTATTCTTGTATATGATAGAAAGTACATCACTTGTAAATCACCTAACTGTTCTTAAAGAAATTGTCGATGATTTAGAAACATTAAAGATTAAGTATGATGAAGAAGATTTGGGGTTGATTTTATTGTATTCGTTGTTCGCTTCATATATTTCATTTATAGACACAATATTATATAGTTATGATACTATCATCATTGAAGAAGTTTATGATGTGCTATTTTCAAAGAAAAAGATGAAGCATCTTATTGAATTTGAGGCTTATGGAAATTGCCTTGTTGTTGATGGTAGTTATGAAAGGGGTAGATCAAAGTCTAACTTTAGTAATCAAAATGATTGCTATAAGTTGTAGAATAAAGAAAAAATAACTGCAAATCAGAAGAGAAATCTTATCTCCATGAGTACTCTTAATTCAAAAGGATACAAGAACACTGGTGAATGTGGAGTGGTTTTGGGACGGAGAAGGTCCTAGTTGTATGTCTTGTAGGGTTCTACAGAAACTTTGGATACCAATCGACAGAAATTAAATACATTTGTAGATATTCAATTTGGCACAGTAATGTTGGAGTTTGGTTTAGGGTCTATGTTGAATAATAGATCTCAATCACGTTCACAAGTTATGGATAATGCCGCTTTGCCATCATCACTAGCGGTGCCACAGTATTGAATTGCTAGAGATAGACCCAGAAGATATATTAGGCCTCTGCAAAGGTACGATGAAGCTCATTTAGTTGCTTATATTTTAAATGTGGTTGAAGGTTTTGAGTCTAGTAAAAAACCTTCTACAAAAGCAGTTTGTACTATTGATTATGTAACAAGATGTGCTTTTGCCTTATTTGGTGATTGTTGAGTTGTTTTGTGATTTTTTTAATCGTGGTAATAAATCTAGCAACTTTGTTACCCGAGGTAATTTTACTGAGTAGTGCTTGGATTCAGTTGACATTCAATTATTGAATTGTCCTAGTTAGATTTTGTAGAAGAGGTGGAGAATTTTGTTCGTTGGAGAATTCATTTGTTGTTATTGTTCAAAAGTTTAGTTTACTCCTTGAAGTGGAATTCGTCTCCAAGTAGAGAACTTTGAAATCTTGTTCATTACATCGAAATTTGTGTCAAAGTGTAGATTTGTTAAAGTTTGATTCAAATTACATTGTATATTTGTGGATTAGTTGAAGTTGGCCTTAAAGAAGTCAAGATATGAACCAATAAGTGATTTAGTCACATTCTCGTTAGCTGCCTGTTAAGCTCTCGCTCGAGCACAACATGGAGCGGCGTTTGCTTAGCACCGCCGCTGCTTGAGAGATGCCTCCGCCTCTCACTTCCCACAAGGTAGCGCTCGAACGACGATGGCATCCGGCCCACGATCCGTTTTACATTTTGACGCATTTTTTTGATATTTCCATCTTTCAGACTATTATTAGGGTTTTGACATATATCTTATATATAGTTGGCTCTTCTTTATAAGTTAGATAAGTTAGACAATATTATAAATACAATATCATTGTATTCTTTCTCCATATCATATTGAATTCTCTATTCCTCTGTCAAATTTCTTATGTTCTTCTTTTGTTGTGGTTTTTTACTTTATATTGTGCCATATAATCTCGTCCCTAATTTCTAACAAGTGGTATCAGAGCATACATAATCTAACTAGTTTGCTAATACTTTCCATCTCTTCTTTTTATTCTGCCATTACAATCGGGATCATTATTAGGAAATTCTTCGTCATGTCTTAACGTCTCTATTTTAGTAAGATTTGACTCAGTTTAATTAATCTCTTCTCGGTTTTTGATGATTACCTAGCTCAAAGCAGTAGGATCATGGTTATCTTTGTCTTAGATTTTCACAGACTGCCAATTTGTTGACTTAGAAATAACGATCAACAAATTCCTCTCACCTAAAAAAATTCTCCTCCTAATCTCACTTTAGTCTATGCTTAGTAAGGAGCAAGAGGAGAAATAGCTATTTGGGAGAAATATATTCAAATTTGCATGCCTATTTTTCTTTTGAGTGGGATTATTTGTAGATTTCTTTTTGGATCTTGGGGACAATTGGATCTTTTGGTTAATGACAAATGACAATCATTCAATGGCTGACTTTTAACTGATTTTGTTACATGCTCACGTTTTATTCACAAGCTTACATGTCATTCATTGATTGATTTTGAAGTCATGCTTTAACGATTTCTGCCGACGTGGAATATCTCCATGGAAACAGTTCACCACTTTTGATTGCAAGTTCAAGCACTTCATGAATGCTCGCTTTTGTTTCCAGGGGACTCATGTATTTTTTTCGAGGTTAACATAAAGGGACATGAGTTTGTTTGTTATTCCTTTGCTTTTATTTATTGTTTAGCGATTAAGATTCATTTCCATTATGTTACCTAGCCAAACCCTCACCTCATATGCCAAAGTCAAATGCTCGTTCTCCCTCTGCTCCCTCTTTTTCTATATATATGACTCAAGCTTCTCACACCATTAATTTTCAGTTGGAATACACATTAGTTTCTTGCTTTGAATTATTCCCTGTTTTGCTACAACTCCAGGTAAGAAGGAATTGTTTGATTTTGTGAATTGGTTTGAGTTCGGAATCAACAATTCAATCTTGAGTTCAAATTCTTGGACTTCATCAAAAGTGATACCAATTATTTCCAAAGGTAAAGGAAATTGATTAGCTTATGCAGAATGAAGTTTAATGGTAGAATAATATGTTTGCATATGGAAAGGGAAATTGAATGGGAATAAGTGAAATTCATGATCATGTAAATATATGTGTTTAGTTGGAATAGAAAAATGGAAATTAGAATTTCGGATTGCTTGCTTAGTGCACTGAAGAGTGGAAATGGCAATTTTATGATTTTATCGTGTTTTAGTAGTAAAAATCACACATTTTCAGTAGATATATAAACCGAAAAATATATTTATTTGTGAAATCTCCAGCTCATATATTTTGTCACTCTTTCTTATCAAATAGTAGCTGAGTTGAGCAGTTTTTGAAATTTGCGTGAATAATTGAACAAAATGAAATTGGACAAGAAGAAGTTTTGGAGGGAAACGTTGTTATCCTATTTCACACAAATCCGGTAGTGGCTGTACAATTATATACAAAAGAAAAAGAATTCAAATGACTAACTAGCCCTTTACAATTCTACAAATTACAAATTGTTCAATACTTCCCCTCAAGACGGGAGTAAAAATTCAAAACTCACATCTTGCCAATCAATTGTTGAAACTGAAAGCCTCCTAATGGTTTAGTCAAAATGTCAGCCAATTGGTCTTGGGACGCCCCAGCTTGCACCTTATCTCTCACTAGATGGCAATCTATTTCTATATGTTTTGTCCTCTCATGGAAAATCGGGTTACTAGCTATGTGAATTGCTGATTTGCTATCACAGAACAGAAATGTCGCTTGATCATGTTGGACACCAAGGTCAGCAAGAATGCTCTTTAACCAGCTCAATTCGTAAACAGCTGCAGCCATGGACCTGTACTCTGATTCAGCAGATGATCTAGAGACTGTAGGCTACTTCTTTGATCTCCAAGATACCAGGGAATTACCCAGAAAGACACAGTAACCTATAATGGATCTCCTAGTATCAGAACAAGCAGCCCAATCAGCATCACAAAATCCTTTAAGAATCAGGTCTGACTTGTTCTCAAACATTAGACCTTGTGTTGGAGTTCCCATCAAATACCTCAGTACATGCTGGACAGCTGGCAGATGTGGTTGCCTCGGTGATTGAAGAAACTGGCTAAGAACCTGAATAGCATAGGATAAATCCGGTCTGGTTATAGTTAGGTACAGAATTCTACCTATCAGTCTTCTGTAAACACTTGCATCCTTAAGAAGTTCTCCTTCATCCTTGCTTAATTTCAAGTTCTGAGGCAGAGGATATTTGGCAGGCTTGGCTCCAAGATATCCAGCATCAGATAACACATCTGGAGCATATTTTCTTTGATTAACAGAAATCCCCTTTGAGCTTCTTGCTATTTCCAGCCCCAGAAAATACTTCAAAACTCCCAAGTCTTTTAGTCTAAACTGCTTATTCAACTCTGTCTTGAACTTTTCAATGTATGGTAGATCATTGCCTCCTATTATTATATCATCCACATAAATCAATAACACAGTGAATGATCTTTTTTCTTGCTTAGTGAATAAAGAGTAGTCTGATTTTGATTGCTTAAAACCTTGTGAAACGATGTATAAGGATAGCTTAGTATTCCACTGCCTAGATGCCTGTTTCAGTCCATACATGGACTTGTTCAATCTACATACTAACTTTTCTCCACACTCCCCCTACTGCTCATACCCCTTAGGCATCCACATGTAAACCTCTTCATCAAGTTCACCATGGAGGAACGCATTGTTGATATCTAATTGATGGAGATGCCAGCACTTATGAGCAACAATAGCCAATAATGTCTTCACTGTCACAAGTTTTGCAACAGGTGAGAAAGTTTCCTCATAATCGGACCAACCTGTAGCGTGAATCCCTTTGCAACAAATCTGGCTTTCTTTCTTTTCTCAGTCCCATCAGAGTTAAGTTTAACTTTAAAAACCTATTTGCAAGCAACATGTTTCTTGTGAGCAGGGAGAGGAGTTACAGTCCAAGTGTTATTTGAGACCAATGCCTGATACTCAGTTGCCATTGCCCTACACCAATCTGGACATTGAGCAGCCTCTTCATATGTTTTGGGCTCATATACAGTAAATAAGGCAATAGAATACCTCTTGTGGGTAGGGGACAATCTACCATAGTCCAGATAACCAGCAATGAAATATTGTTTGCCAGCCTTCTAATCTTTCACCATGGATTTCGAACGTAGATTAGGCACTTAAGATAGACTGCAGTGATAGTCTTGAAGGTAGGCTGGGGCTCTTTTGGGTCTAATTGAATATCTGATGGGAACAACATGAGTAGGAGGTAGAATAGGGGATGCAATGGAGTGATGATTATTAGTCTGAGCATAATTAGAAGGATCTGTGTTTGAATCAAAGAGAGAATCAACAACAATGGAACCAGAATCATTACCAGAATTTTGAATTGGTATCTCATCTGGTGAATCATTGCCTTGAATAGGAAAAAGAGATGAATCAAAAGATGGAGTGACATCAGATTTCAATATAGAAGCAAGCAATTTTGGATTATGAAATGGGAATATATTCTCATGGAACTTAACATCTCTAGAGGCAAACACAGTATTGGTAAGAAGATTATACAATTTGAATGCTTTCATGCCATAAGGGTAGCTAATAAAAATGCATGGAATTGCTCTAGGATCAAACTTAGTACGATTCATTTTTAGGCTTGAGGTATAGCAAAGGCATCCAAAGACCTTGAGGTAAGAATATGATGGTGCAGTTTGATGAATTAGCTCATAAGGCGTTTTATTGTCAAGGATGAGGGTTGGAGTTCTGTTGATCAAATAAGTGGCAGCAAGAATGGTTTCTCCCCAGAATTTATGAGGTAGATTAGCTTGGAATTTGATAGCTCTAGCTATGTTCAAAAGGTGTTGATGCTTCCTCTCAACTACTCCATTTTGCTGAGGGGTTTCAACACAACTAAGCTGGTGAATGATGCCATTTGAGTGGAAAAATTCATTCATGTGAAATTCAAACCCATTGTCTGATCTGATAGTTTTTATTTTGCACTCAAAATGGGTAAGGATCATTTGATAGAAGGACTGAATGATAGATTTGGTCTGAGATTTTTCTCTCATTAGGTAGGTCCAAGTCATTCTACTGTGATCATCCACAATAGTTAGAAAGTACTTAGAGCCATCTACTGAAGGAACTGAATATGGTCTCCATATATCGCAATGAATGATATCAAATCTGTTAGAGGCTCTAGTTTCACTCCTTGGAAAAGATAACCGATGTTGTTTAGCTATAGGACATACAGTGCAATGCAGATGTTTGTTGAAAGTGATGCCAGGAATATGTCCCATTCGACAATTTGGTAACAAGAATATGTCCCATTCGATAATGTCATAGATCAATATCAGTGTTTACATCAAGAGTGTTAACAGAATTACAAGAAAAATTTCTTGCTTTATTACATTGTAAACTGAGATCAGAATTGCCATTAGAATTAAGAAAAATGGGAAAGCTATTTTCAGGAATATCAGGATAGTTAAGGTCTGAATGGACTTGTTGACCAGGCTGATTGGACTGTTGAAACACATACAGGCCACCTTCAAGTTTGCCCACTCCAATCGTCCTCCATGTTAAAAGATCCTAGACAACACAATATTGATGTAAAAATATCAGGAAAAAATTATGTTTGAGAGTCAATTTGCTGGCTGAAATCAAATTAAACTTGAAACAAGGTACTACCAATACTTCAGTTAAAACTAAGGCATCAGATAACCTGACATTCCCAACATGTGTGGCTTCAACAGTATCACCATTAGGCAGTCTAACATCAACTTTAATCTTATGAGACACAGAGGTTAAGTGCAAAGTAGAACATACCATATGTTCCGAGGCACCAGTATCCATAACCCACGTAGCTGCACCAGTTTTAGTGTTATGATAAGAACAATTACCTGAGAAGGCAAAAGCATCAGGTACAGAATAGCTATTTGTAGATGTATCTTGAGCCTGTGACTGTATTTGTGTTCGAGAACCACTGGTTATTTGTTCTTTCAGTTGAGGCACCAACATTGCTAGAACCTGCTTACACTGATCTGGAGTAATAGTGAGATTTGAAAGAGACTCTATAACACCATTAGCTGATGATTGTCCCACATCATTTGCCATTGCAGGCCTGCTTCTAGCAAATCGATGTCCAGGATGATATCCTACAATTTTGAAACACTTTGCCTTGATATGTCCTGGTAATCCACAGATACTACATATAGGTCTATCCTTCCATTGATTTTGAATGAATCTAATGTTTCTCTGGCTTCCATTAGATCCTTGCGCTACATTATTTGCAAAGGCAGATACCTCGAAATTCTGTTGCCTCATTGTAACAACCTCCTTTTGTCTTTCATCTTGCAAAATCAGTGCAAAAACTTTATTAAGAGAAGGCAGAGGATCTATCAGCAGAATTTGACTTCTCACTTCAGAATAATTTTCGTCCAATCCCATTAGGAATTGCATAACCTGATCTTCCTGTTTGTCATCAGATCCAGAGATGTCTGGTCTATAATTGTCAAGTTCCTCCCATAATCCTTTGAATAGATTGAAGTAGGAGTTAACTGAGTTGTTCTCCTGGGAAATAGTAGAGATCTACTTCTTCAATTCGTAGATTCTAGGACCATTGCCTTGACTGTAACGATCCTTCAATTCGATCCATATATCTCTGGTTGAATCATTGTGCATCACACTGGGATAGAGCTCCTTTGGGATGGAATTGATAATCCACGAAGAAACCACGTGGTTGCATCTTCGCCAGGCGCTGTACATCTGATCATCAGGCCTTGGTTCGACTATCGATCCATCTATGAAACCTTCCTTATTCTTCACACTGAGAGCTATAATAACAGCACGGCTCCATGTCGCATAATTATCCTCTGCAAGCACAACAGATATGAGCTGCATCCCTGTGTTATCACCATAATGGAGATAGTATGGACTGCTTGGATCTGTGACCAAGCGGCTGGTAGCTGAATTTGTTTCTTCTCCAGCTAGATCTCCAACAGAGAAGCCTTGTGACGCCATCGCAGCGATCTTCAGTGCTCTGATACCATGTGAATAATTGAACAAAATGAAATTGGAGAAGAAGAAGAAGTTTTGGAGGGAAAAGTTGTTATCCCATTTCACACAAATCCGGTAGTGGCTGTACAATTATATACAAAAGAAAAAGAATTCAAATGACTAAACTAGCCCTTTACAATTCTACAAATTACAAATTGTTCAATAATTTGTTGATATGTGGAGTCAAGTCACGAACATAATCAGATTGTATGATTCATTTATTTGATTATGTGGTCATCACTTTTTGGGAAACGTGTTATTTTATGTTTCATGTATTTAAGCATATAGGCTCTCTAAATTTTTTTTTGTCGATTCATATCCATTGTGTTTGCTATTGTGTATTATATTAAAATGATCAAGTTAGTTACACTTAGCTTTTGGTTAGTATGTGTTAGAGGGACGTGTTATCGCCAACGTCTATCATATATACATCTTTGGAAAAGTTTTGTTACTTTTTAGATTAGTTTAGTCCAATTTATATAGGAAATTCTATCAACATTTTTACGAAATTTATTTTAATTAAAGCATGTCAAAGTTAGCCTTGATTGTGAATTCGACACCTAATTGACATCCACCATAGGGGATTGTCATCTTTCGGGTTCACTAGAACGATTCGAGATGGGTTATGTCACGCAATCACAAGACCTTCTTTTTTGCTTTCATCCATTTAAGTTTTGGAATTCTTTTCTATGTTCAACTGGAGTCCTTCTGTTTAAAATAGAGCATTCGTCTTTTAATTGTCTCCAGTTTGATCCACGTCAACCTCAATTGTCTATCCTTGGTCCTATCAAGTTTTGAAGATTCACAATTAAGTCCCAAATTTTCACAATTATTCTTCTTTGATCCCCTTTTGCCAATTTTCACTTATTTTCGTCATTTATCATTCGATATCGAGTTTCTCCGAAACAATCAATATTAAACAATTTAAGTAGTAATTTTATCAAAGTAACTTCTAAATATACACTATTTAATGTTCGGATAAGTGTAAAAATCACATTTATCTCATTCTCTCAATAAAATAATTTTGCAGATGCATCCGTAATTTTTTCTTATTTTTTATAAGAATCACATCCTTTAAAAAAATAATTTTCACAAAATATAATCTCAAAAAATCAGTCAAACCGAGCTCATAGTGGACCTCGTTTATATGCGGTGTAGTTTTGCCCAAATAGATTGGACTTTTCAAAATTTCAACCAAGATTAGGAAAGTATATTTTCCTTTTCTTGTAAACTTTCTTTTCTCTGTATTTTAGTCTTCTTCATTTTTATTTTTTTTATATATTTATTTCTCAATCTTTCTCATTTATTTTCTGTTTTCTTTTGAAGAGGTAAACTTGGTCAAGGGAACACGGTTCTGAAAGGTGGACATGAGCATGCCACGTGATTTCATCTCCATAACGAGAAATTCTCTCAACTTTATTGAAATTTGAATTCTTTATTTATTAAGTCAACAACGCCCATATTTGAGCATCATTCTCAAAAAAATCTTCAAATTCATTTTAAATAAAGCATTCTCCCAATAAAATAATTTCACATATAAATTTTAAAAAAAACAAAAATCTACTTTTTAACCAATCATGCTATAAGTACAAATTTTATTGACAAGAAATTTTGGTAGACAACACTTGACCCGACACCATTGGAAGATGGAGAAAAAAAAAAAAAAAAAAAACTACTCGTAACTTTGAATTTTATTATTGTTAATTTTTTTTCGAAAGGAACTCTGAACTTTAATAGTGGAACTTCGTTGTATTTTCTGTCATCATGTTAAAAGTATTTCATTTTTTCAAAACTTACCATATTAATAATGTTACGAGTAGAAAATATAAAAAGTAAAGAAAATGTCACGAAATTAATAAATCTAATAAATAGCAAAAGATAACCTTATNCCTTTATTGTTATAAAGGATGGACCACAATTGACTATGCCCATACTTTCTTTCCTAAATATTGAAAGTTGGATCCACTCAAGATGTCAACAAAGTAATATATTACTCTAGAAAACCCATGTTCGTAGTCAAACTCTATCGCCATAATATTTATTCCCACGCAATCCGTCCGTCAATTGGGGAAATGACATTAATTAGACTACATCATAAATAAATTTCATAAAATCGTACATATCTCAGTTTAAATCATGCCTTATCGACTTCTAATTTCAAAAGCTTAAAAATGGTAGTGCTTTTGAAAATTCTTCACTCAAATGGTGTCGCATCTACACGTGGCAGGATTATGCATTCAAAATACGACATTTTGGCTTCTCGTTGATGTGTCATGATTTGAGTGATTGGTACGATGATATATTGCGAAATATTGAAAACATGTTTGGCCGATATTTTTTAAAATGCATTTTTGACTGTTTTTAGTGAAATTTTTAAAAATACTCAAAATATGGAAAACAAACGTTTAAATAAAATTTAAAAAAATAAAACTATAAAATCTTAACAAATAAAATTTTTAATTTTAAAATATATATTCAAAAAATAAAATTAATAAATTCTATAAATAAAAAAACTAAAATCTAAAATTCTAACAAAAATATTCTTATAAAAATAAAATTTAGAAAATAAAAAAACAAAAAATTTGAAAAAATAAATTTATAAAAAATTCTAGAAAAATAAACATTATAAAAAATTAAAATAGTTCAAGCTTTTAATGATTATATTTACATAAAAACTCTAAAAAAATATTTTTAGTCCACGTCGTTAATTTTTATTTTTAGTTCTATATTTTGAACTCAATTTATTATTTATTTTTATTTTATTTTTGCAGTGAGAAAAAATATTGTAAGATTCACAACTTTAATATGTATATATTATTTAATAATATTCTATTTTTACTTATATTTTTACTAAATAATCGAATTTCACAAAATAAAATATCATAAAATAATTTTTTAAAATTTCAAATCAAATATGTTTTCTAGTCTCCTATTTTGAGAAATAATATTTCAAAATGACAAACCAAATGTATTTTTAATATCTTAAAACAGACCCTCAAAATAAAAATTAAAATGAACTTAAAACTAAAAATTGAAAGCTAAAACACAAATCAAACGAATTCAACGCGTTTTAAAAAGATAATAATAATTGTTTATTTGATTTAGATTAAATTAATCATATACTCATTAATATTCATTTATTATTTATCCATCTTCTTGAAAACCACTTATGTTCTTCTAATTGTTATTATTAGAATAAATTTAGACGTACATTCTTGTTAACATTAAGAATGTCGTTTATGATGTGAAACAATGTTGTAAAAACAATAATCATGATGGATGTCATGTCAAAAAATGACAGACTTAGCTCCTGTTTGGTTTCATTAAAATTTTAATATATTTTTCTCTTTTTTTTAATCACATATTATTCAATAAAATAATATTAAATGTAAATCAAAAAAATTTCATTCTTTTTTAACTATATATTATTTTCAAAAATTATTATTCCACAATACATTATTTCCGAAATCTCATTAGGGCAAACAAGGGTTTAATATATAAGTTAACTAACATGTATCATCTTTCTTACTATTAGAGCAATAAAGAAATGCTAAAATCCTCTTTTCTGTGTTTTCCTACTAATTTGACTAAAAGTTCTCCAATGGCCTATGGGCAACACAATTGATTGTTTCAAATCCTCTTCTTTTTATCTTCAAGTATCTATATATAAAATATCTATATCTGTGTGATAATATATAAATTTGTTCGAGATTATAGAAGAACAAGATGAAGACTCTGAAGAATTTGCGAGGATTTGCAGCGGTTAGGCATGAAAAAGAAGAGCGAAGGCATCAGAAATCTCTTGTTTTTATTGAAGTTGATCGAGCTAGCCAGGTTTACTTTTCATGAATTCCATAAATGGATTTGGGAACCTCAATGAAATTTGTATTTCTAGTATTAAGGTCATATTTTTCCTCAATTCAGTCACTATAAGATTTTCCCCATTTGTTTTTATTTAATTGGAGTTGTGTTACGGGTGGCGAAGGTCCTTCCGTTGTTGAAATGATAGTAACAATGGTGATGACTACAAATGTGATGCTGTTTTATAAATTTACAACTCTGGCAATTGGGCTTCTTTTTAATCACGCTACTGGTTTATGCTGAGATGCTAACAATTGGTGGAAAAAAAATTGTGCGTATCAGGACATGGTGGATTTGAGAGACTGCTATGATAGGTTATTTTCGGTTGCAGCAGAAACGGCAAACAACGCATATGGTATTTTATTTGGTGTATAGATTTTATTATTATCTTTGTTTTCAAATCTGACTCCCTTTATTCTGCAATTTATACACAAATATTGACACAGTGAAGAATGTAGAGTAGGACTTTACGTCCAATAGCTCCAATGATTAGCCTAAAATTCTTGTTTATGGGTCATGTTTTCTGCGATAAAGGGTTTTTGGTTTCCGATGCACGTGATTGGACATTTTCAACTTGTAAACTGAAGTAGGCCAAGTTTTTCCTCTGTGCTTCAGGGGTTTGGTTTTCCTTTAAAAAAAGAAGTTTGCATTACTGGTGATTATTATTAACTGGTACTACTAATGGATGGCTAGTCATATCTTTAAGCATTTTGGCATCTGGAGAAGTCTTCTAATCAATTCCACTATTCTCAGAATTCGCAGAATCACTGGGGGAAATGGGTGATTGTCTGCTCGAGAAAACAGCATTAAATGATGATGAAGAAAGTGGTAAGTTGAAATTTTATTGTGTATATACCAATGGTCCTCTGTAAGTTGTAATGCATGAATTAATACTATACAGCACTTAGGTTGGTAATCAAGGATGTTTTTCCGTCTTATTTAATTATTTTTATTTTTATTTTTTGGATTGGTTCAGGAATACAATCCTCATCATTTGCATAGTAACTTGTCTTTTGAACTCAGCCATATCAGAGATGCTAAAATTGCAAATTATTAGTGTTTTTCCCCTTCATTTCCCAATTTTTTTGAATATTTATGTTGCAAGGCATTCTCTTTGCTCTACTGATTGTGTGGGACTACTCTCTCAGTTAACTATAATGTTTATAGGTCAACCAGCTTTATAGCAGCTTGATTACAAGGACAGCCCTTTCCCTAAAACGTGTGATGGCATTCAACTATATTCACATCTTTCAAACCAAGACACTACTTTTTAGCACCGAACTCTTTTAGTCTCCTTGGCGTCTGCGGATGACCGGCTTCACAGTTAGGTCTTGGCTTTTTTGGATTTTATGTTTCGTGTCCTCCAGAAAGCAAATTTTGTTTTGTATGTTCTTCATTCTATTTTGTATGATTTTGGAGTATGAGAGCAAGGGATTGAACTATCTTATGGTAGACCACGCAAAGCTTGTAGCTCAGCTGATTTACTCCACTCTGAACCTCTTGGCTGGGATACATTTATCCTTGCTTGTTCCCAGTTTTCAGTAAGGAAGCCTAGGAAGTCTAGGCTTGACTAATAAGACAGAAATAACTTTTCTCGCTTGTTTAGTATTTCTTTGGCTTCGCCCTATCTTGTCGGTGTGTACATAGTGAGTGAAAATAAATTTTTCTTATATCGATTTCCACTAGTTCAAGTTCGGTCATACAACATTCATGCACTTCCCTTTATTCCATGGGGACTTCTCCAGCAAGAAGCCATTAAAAGTGAAGGTCGGAGAGGAGTCCACATGTAAAAGCTAGGACTTTAAGTACGCCTACTGAACTGTTCAAAAAATCACTTCAAAAATAGATTTGAGATATAGTCAATGGAATGGCTCACCCCAGTAGTAGAGAGTGCTTATGTTATAGGGGAACTCATAGCTTGTAACAACCCTTATGGCTTGTTTTGATATCAGGTGGGAATAATAAAATTCAAAATCTGAGTTGGTTGGTGAGCCTAGTGATAGGAGACTATCTAGCCTAGTGCGTAGCTACATCTAGCTTACACTACGGTAGAGGAGGTGCTGTGAAGATCTAGGAGTGTGAACAGTACAAGCTGAAAGACTCACATACTATTTGGAGTGGAGGGTAGGGTAGGGCACGACAAACTTGACCCCTATCTATCATTGTAGAAGCTATTTCTTGGAAAGAGTATGGTTCTCGAGTACCGAGGAAGCTTAAGTGAAAATAAAGGAGTCCTCGCTTGCTGGGAGTAAAATCAATCAAGAAGTCTGATAAAAAATAAAGGACATCAAGTTTGGCTTAAGACGTGGAAAGCGAGCTAGGAACAAGATAGGAGAGATAAAACAAGGATGGTGTGCAACGAAAGGCTTACCTTTTCTCGGCGAATAGGAAAACATAATTTTTATAGGTGTCATGGGCTAGACTAGTGTGCTATTATGCTTTCTTCAAAGGATGGCTACTTCCAAGCCTATCTCCTGGTTGTCATCGCTCAATCATTTCCTAAGGAGATCATATTCTTGCTAATCAAACAAGTGCGTCAAATCAAATAGATGCCTTAATCGGACAATGGCTAATCTAAGAGAGTTCAAATAATTGGTCCGAGGTAAAGGAATAAGATCCTAAAGAAGCAAAGCTAAAGTAATCCCATCTGAGACTATAAGGGAATTTAGGTTAGAAGAATTCTAGTCAAACAAAGTCAAGGTTGTAAGCCATAACACGTCTCTTCTAATAGCCCGAGTATTAGATGGAAGGTCAAGTCGAAAGCTAAAGCTAACGCTTACCTCGGATCAAGTCAGCACCACTTGCAAGTTCATGTTCACGAGAAAGCGAAGTTCTAAAAAAAAGTTGATGACATGGACTTCAGTCATCATTCATTCGGCCCTGCTACACATTCTTTGTACTCATCAGGCGAGATGTCGATTTTTCCTGTCCACGATTCCGTTTTGCTGTGTAGTATAAGAATAGACAAACTGTCTGTGAATCCCGTGATTTTCAAGTAAGCACCGACTTTTGGGATGTGTATCCCCCTCCAGAGTTTATCGTCAAACATAGTTTTCTTGCTTTTACTTTCTAAATAAAATTCTCCGCCAAGCTTCTGAACTCTATGTCACACTAGTGCCATAAAGGCTTTTGGTGGGCTTATTGGCGCATACCATGGTGGGTCTTCGGCTAGGGTGAACTATAGTATAATTGGAATTGCAGTAGTACTTCATGTCATTTTTACTGAAGCTAATTGTCTTATTTTTTCTTTCATGAAATATAATTTGTGTAACCTTATACGATGTGCTTTCACATATTTGTATATTAACTAAATTTGAATGCAGTCAGCTCTGTTGTTGTTGTTATTCTTGTTATTTTCAAAATCCAATTGATTGCTGTTTTGTGCAGGAAAAGTTCTGTTGATGCTGGGAAAAGTGCAGCTTGAACTTCAGAAAATTGTTGATGGTTATGTACGTCTCATATTGGTGTATGAATTACTTCAGATTTCTTTCTGTTTCTTACAATATATACCTCTATTTGTTAAAATACTGCATTCTGCATTTCAGCGCTCTAATATATTTAAGACAATCATGATCCCATCAGAGTCTATTCTTAATGAACTACGCATTGTTGAGGTGAGTTCCATGAATTATTCAATTAATTTCAAGTAAATTTTCTGTGGTCAGTCCCATTATTGTTCTGTGATGCGCTTTTTAGCATGAGCATTGTAAAGAATGAAAAACGCTTCTATCCCTGCCTCCCACCCCTGTAAGAAAGGATGATGGGTCTAACATTAGAAGCATGAGACCCTTTGTTGGAATTATTTTGATTGTTTTTGGATCTTCTTTCATTTTTTTTAATTTGTTGTGTGGATTCTAGCCTGAGGGTAGACTGCTTAAAGTATTTTTTCCTTGTTCGTTGCTTCTTTCATTCACAAGTACCTGGCTTTACAATAGCAGCTGGACTTATTAATGTAATTGCAAACCAGGTACACAATTCTGCTTATTTGGCGTTACAGCATGTTTGGCTGTGCTTAAAGTTTATTTTACTTTTAATTATTTTACAAAACATGAATTTTAAAATCTTAACACAGTTTCTAGTAACTTTTGAACAGCCAAACTTGTGCTCAGTCATGTTTGTTTCTCATAGTAGATTGCAATATGTGCATTGAATGTGTAACTCTATTAGAGATGTTTAGCATATTATTTCTTCTTTTCTTGCATTTTATGTCTATTGCTGTTGATGTTCTACACTTATTTGGGCTTTTTACACCCCCCCCCCCCCCCCCTCCCCCACCCC
>CAIGRT010181520.1:0-15862 GCA_903798405.1 Fraxinus platypoda
TTTTAGTGTCACAAATAATTCATCGGAGGTAGACTTTCTTGACGTTGAAATGAACTCAGCTTTAACTTAAATTTTTTCCTTTAATTGCACCCATTTATTTTGGGTTAATTTAAGCAATGATCAACGAAGTTTGTTAAAAAAAATCTAACTATTACACGAATGATTACTTAACGAAAGTTAACTTAGAATGATATATAACATTGTTAAATTCCAACATCAACACAAATGATATTAACTAAAATAGCACGTGAGACAAAAATACCTCACTTTCAAATATTCGCCAACAAATACGAAGTTTCACAAACTGACTGCTTATTAAAATCGAAAAAATATAGAAAAGTTTTGTTTGACAATTATGTATTTAGCTATAATTATCGCGACTTCATATGACTTTTGGCGTAGTAATTAATATCGTGCTTATTTATTCGGTTAAAACTTAACAATGACACAGAGAGCTTTAGATAAACATTTTCTAGCCAGTGGCCATTTGTGTAACTATTAGAAATTTGGGTGACTACTATTGTAAACAAATTACTTTAATGACCATTTTGATTTTACAAAAAACTTTGGTGATTGTGGCTTAAATTAATCCATTGTATGTCACTTTTTAATTAAAAAGTCTCACTTGACTTTTACACAGTATTTTTATTTCCAAAACGCTTTTCATATGTTTTTTTCGAAAGACCCCTACTTTTAAGAGTAAATATGTGAGTTGCCCTAAAATTTTCCACATGTATGTTTTTAATGTGTCCTTATACCAAATGTCATATTATGATCTGTTAGTCATGGATATTATGGACAACATTACGGAGCTACCCCCCACGCCTCACCGAATTCAGTCAATTTACATAACGGGGAAACAACAATGGAGGTTCAGAATTTTTCTGATGGTGAGTATGAGAATGAATTACCTGAATTGAATGTCTTAAATTATGACACAGATCATATCAATTCACCCATAGCTAAAAAAGGAAGGGGAAATGGTCGTAAAAAGGTGACTTTAGGTATCACCACGAGATCCAAAAAATCGTATTAATGATGAATATTATTATATGGAACGCAAGGGGTGTGGTGTCCTCCAAGGGCAGACTAATGGGTATGAAGAGACAGTATAACCCCTCTATTTTAGTTATCATGGAACCGTTTGTTTCTGATGAGAAAATTGTCGTTTGGGCTCGACGCTTAAGATTCCCACACTATGCATCTAACGTCAGTGCAGGAGGAAAAATCTGGATTCTCTGGAATAATGAAGTGTCTTTTGAAATTAGAAGTCTATCGGAGCAAGAGATTTCTGGAGGGGTCTCGTTTGGAAGTGTACGGGTGTTCTGTTCTTTTGTATATGCCAATTGTTGTCGAAGACGAAGAAGGGAATTATGAGAGAAATTGACAACCTTGGTTAATAGAAATGTTGGATGGTTCATAGGAGGAGACTTTAATACTGTCCGTTCCAGTGGGGAAAAGTTAGGTGGTATGTCCACCTCTTCTATGGCCATGCGGGAGTTTAACCACTTTATTCACGACTCAGGCATGATGGATATCCCTTTCGATGGTCCGAAACTATCGTGGTATAATGGGCGAAAGGGTACAAGACGTATATGGGCTCGAGTTGATCGTATCCTGGTAAATCAAAATTTTAAGAACCTATTCCCATCTGCTGCACTATCTTATTTGGAACGCACGTCGTCGGATCACTGCCAGATGGTTTTGCGATGTAGAGATAATTTGAGTTTGACATGCCCCAGACCGTTCAGGTTCTTAAGTATGTGGTGTTCTCACAATGGATTTCTGCCCCTGGTGAAACAAATTTGGGATATGTACGTGTCTGGTTCTCCAATGGTATGTCTCACACGCAAATTGCGGACTTTAAAAATTGCTTTAAGATCTTGGAATGTTGAGGTGTTTGGAAGGGTGCAACATGAAATAAGTATGACTGAAAATAATCTGATGCAACTGGAACAATCTTTGATGGAAAGTTTTTCATTGGAAACTGAAAACCAGCTTTTGCAATGCTGAAATCAATATGTAGTTTGGCTTGAAAGAGATAAAGCTTTATGGAGGCAAAAGTCATGCATTAAATGGCTTAAGGAGGGTGACGATAACACAAAAATTTTTCATGCTTCGGTCAAAAATAAAACAAAGAGCCAAATTACCGAGCGCATTATCCTTGAAGATGATAGTGAATTGAATTCACATGACAAAATTCTTGAGGGAGCCGTGCAGTTTTTTCAAAATCTTTTCTCAGTTACACCTATCTCCATGGATGCTAATGTTCTTGAACTCTTGCAGCCGGTCATTCATGCAGAGGAGAATATGGCACTGTGTAAACCGCCTATTTTGGAGGAGGTTAAGGCTGCTCTTAGGTCTATCCCCAAAGATAGTAGCCCTAGACCTGACGGTTTTAATGCGAGTTTCTTTATTAATGCCTGGGAAATTGTCCAGTCGGATCTTCTTGGCTACAGAATTTTTTGGGGGCAACTAACATTGTTCTTATTCCTAAGGTCGACTGCCCCAAAAGTTTTGAGAATTTTGGGCTTATTAGTCTTTGTTCGGTAGTATACAAGATTCTATCCAAAATTATGGTCGCTAGAATGGCCCCCCTTACTTGACAAAATAATTTCTTGAGAACAGTCAGCCTTTATTCAGGGTAGGAATTTTTTTGATAATATATATCTATTGCTCAGGAAATGGTGCATAGTCTTCATAAGAAGGTGAGAGGTGGAAACACATTATAAAAGATTGACATGGCCAAAGCTTATGATAGAGTAAACTGGCAATTCCTTCTAGAGAGTTTAAGGAGATTGGGTTTTTCCGACCAATGGCGAAATCTTGTTTTTAATTGGATTTCCTCTCCTTACTACTCAATCACGCTTAACGGTAAAACACAGGGATTTTTCAAACCATCTAGAGGACTTCGCCAAGGTGATCCATTGTCCCCATATCTGTTTATCTTGGCACAAGAGCTCTTATCTAGAATGATCAACCAAGCATATGACAGCAACCAGGTCCAATCGTTTCACTCTGGAGGTATTATGGTTAGCCATTTATTTTATGCTGATGACTTGCTTATTTTTGCCAATGGACGGAAAAGGTCGATCTCTAATCTCCTGGATATTATTAAAAATTATGAATTGATTTCGGGTCAACAGGCAAATCCTATGAAATCCTCTATGTTTTTTTCCAAACACATCATTGCTACTCGTAAGAGAAAATTATTGGCTGTTTCGAGTTTTAAGGAAGGACTCTTACCTTGCACCTACTTGGGTGTACCTCTCTACACTGGAAGATTATTGAAGTGTATGTTTGAACCGATGATGGCTAAAATACAGAAGAAGCTAGCTGGTTGGAAGGGGCACTTACTCTCTTTTGGTGGTAAAATCACCTTGATCAAGCACGTTTTTAGCAGCATGCCTGTTCATATGTTATCGGTTATAAATCTGCCTAAAGGTGTTCACAACAAACTGAACCGCATTTTCTCTTCTTTCCTCTGGAATTCAACTGATGGCTCGAAGAAAAGAAAATGGGTTGCTTGGAGAAAAATCTGTTTTCCAGAAGAAGAGGGTGGTATGGGCATTTGAGATTTTGGTAAGGTACAACAAGCTTTATTTATGAGATTTGCATGGAAGTTGATTGTCAGGAAATCCTTTTGGGCTGAATATTTCCGCTCTAAATACATAAAGAACAAACATGTGGCTGTGCTGAAATCTTATCCCACTTATTCTCGTTTTTGGAAGGGGGTACTCTCGGCATTGCCTATTGTGTTGCAAAATACTTTTTTCCATGTCCGAGACGATTCTTCTAATTCTGGTATGATAACTGGACGGGATCCCAAAGTCTATCCGAAGTAGGTCTTGTAGTTAAGGAACCAAAACTAACAATTAAAGATCTTTTGGCGACTAATGGTAAATGGAATGGAAGCCGATTGAGGGAGCTAATGGACGAAAATCAGGCAGCTGCTATTGAATGTGTGCACATTAAATTATATGAAACCCAAGATCAGTAATATGGAAGCCCAATAAAGATGGTTCATTCTCTACTAAAATAGCCTGGGAGTTAATTCGGAAAAAAGGGTAATCTGTCCATGGAAAAAATGGCTGTGGCAATACCATGTTCCTCAAAGATTTTCTTTTGTCTCTTGGCGAGCTCTTCTAAAATGCCTACCTGTTGATGAAGTGGTCCAAAATATTGGGATTCCTATGGCTTCTAAATGCGAATGTTGTGCTAAGCCCTCGGTGGAAACCATCGATCATGTGCTGTGTAATAGGGAAATGGCAAAATATGTTTGGAATTATTTTGCATCCCACTTCAATTTATCTCTCCCTACTGTAACTACTTGGAAAGGTATGATGGACTTATGGTGTAAACATGTCTCTAGATCTTCACATGTTGGAGTACTTCGCGGCGTCACTCCACTAGTCATTACATGGAATTTATGGAAAAGTAGATGTGAATCCTGTATGGTAGGACACCCCAGTTCGTGGCAGAAATCTGTTTGGTAGATCAAGTCTATGCTTTCCCAAATTGCTATTCTGATAAACAAGGTCAGGAAAATTTCAGCTCGCGGTGTTTCTTGTTTGTGCTCCTTAAACTGCCCTATAAACGCTGTTAAACATACCAAGGTACAACTGATCAGCTGGAAGAAACCTAAGGGCAACCAACTGAAGTTAAATATTGATGGCGCATCAAAAGGAAACCAGATCCAGCCGGCGGCAGTGGGATTCTGCGCAACAGCAAAGGAGTTTGTTGGGCTGGTTTTTCTCGTCACTATGGCTCTTGCACTAACATGGTAGCTGAAGCACGCGCCCTTTTTTATGGGCTTGGTCTGTGTAGGGACCTACAACTAAGTAATATTATTGTTGAAACCGATTAAAAAATAATGGTAGAATGGCTTACTAAAGACGCCTGCACCCTATGGTGGTTATGGGAGTTTTGGGAAGAAATTTTGCATCTAATCTTCATGCTTAAAGCTCAAGTTCATCACATGTTTCGTGAGGCTAATATGGCAGCTGATTTCCTTGCAAAACATGGATGCGATGGATCCTCTGTTGACCTGTCCATTGGCGATAAAGCCCCGACACTTCTTAGAGGGATTTTGTATACAAATAGTTTGGAATTACCTTATCTTAGACATAGATGTGTAAGGAATTGAATGTCATTTTGTCATTTCGGCTTTCCTCCACCACAAGTGAGGTCTTTCAATAAAATTCAAACTTTCTGTTAAAAAAAAAAATATAGCCATAAATTATCACTTCTAATAACTAGTAATAAGAATGTGAGTTGCACATCTCATGCATTGAATGAATGACATGCGTAATATTTTTTAAGTACTAATATTATTTTTGAAAGTAATTAAGCTAATTTATATGACTAAACATCACAATATCACATACCTATTGACCAAACTATCGAAAATCCCCCTACCTTTTGCAAATAGCACAAAATGTCCATATTTGAAATATTTAGTGCGGAATACACCTACTGTTCATTTTCTCAATAAAAATTTATGAAATGGGGAATATATCCTCCCAATTAAATAAAACAAAACAAAAATAAATTACAACCATAGTCCCAAAATTTTCAAAAAATTACAAATAAGTCCCAAATAAATAATAAAAAAAACTTCATTTTCCTCCTTTCTATCCCAGCCCCACCATTCACCACCTCCGCCGCTCCAGCAGTGTCAAGTTCTCTATTTTCATTTTTCATTCTCTCTCACCACCACCATTCAATGTCGCCCCTGCGTTGTCTGATTCTCCATTTTCATTTTTTCACTCTACACTATCTGGTTCTCCTATTCTCTCTAAAATTATTATAGCAATTGTTTGTGTTACCTTATCCCATTCACTAGTCGCAACCTCAATATTATTATAGCAATTATTATAGCCACTGGTTGCAACCTCAATATGCTTGTAGCTGTTATTTACAAAAAATCACACAATGCCCTTCGAGTGTTATTTGAGGATGGATTACTTTGATTTTATTGATATAGATTCGTTTGGTGGTGATTCGAGTTTCTTGAGATCTGCTCCAGGTGCTGTGAAATTGGATTGGCTTTTGTACCTCACTTCCATTGATGGTTACTCTTCTGGTGAACACCAGCCTCAATAGTAAGTTAAAATACTTGTATAATTGATTTGATAAGTTTATTGAATTCCTTACAATAAGGAATGCATGATTTTGAGGGTGAATTTACATAGAAGAATTCTAACCATAAATATTCATTGATGCTTGAAATTGTAACGAGATAGACCTCCGCGTTCTCCTTGACGTGTAGGGTGGTCCGACTGCTTTGATAGGCAAACGCTACCTACAAAATGAGGTTGGAGCTTCCTTCCTTGTTGTACCTCCAGCGTGAGAATTAGTAGATAGTTTAAGAAAATAGGAAATGTAATTGATATTCAAATAGTTCGGGTTCCTCAGTTCATACATTTCCCACAGTGGGGGTATTTATAGGCCCCTGCTGCAACGTACCTGTTTAGCGGTTATAGTTACCACGTGTCCCATATAACTCATCCTACTTTCCCTACGTTCTGAAGGGATGATCTCTACTTCTTCAGCGGTTGGTTGTATCCATGATTGTTGTTGAGCGGTTCCGTTCGATTTATGGCCATTTTTGGGCAAAGTGTGATGTTGGCCTCATAGTGGCAGACGATCTGTAGTGGTAGACGGCCCATGTGAACGTAGAGTGCCTCATAGTAGTCCTCACCTTGTGGCCGTTGTAGATGATTATTGATGACATCCTGTAGCACTAGCCCCTCTACCTCTTGTCGATGTTTATCGATAAGGGGTTACCTCTTCACGTTGGTTAAATTATTATTTTTTTTGTAATTTGTGTGTCGACATTTGATATAAGTGGGTTGAGCAGCCCAATTAATGTAAAGCAATGAAACACTGTACAAGTGGCACCTCATAAGTGGGTTTTAGTTTTCGGGGAAAATGTTTTCCTAAAAATTTCAAAATTAACCTCTATTTAAAGAGGTGAGTGCCTATCTTTCACTCCCACTTTTCATTTGTCAAAATTTCATCATCTTCATTCTCCCTCAAAGTAATTTCCTCTCCCCTTATTCCTCCTCCATAGTCTTGTCTTCTTTCTTTTTCCCTTTTATCATGTATAAAACATTCATTTCCTCTTCATCCGGCGAAAGTGAAAACGAGGGGGCGAGCGAATTGATCGACCCATCGATAGATGGACCGGTCCAGGCCGGCCTAGAAGTGCCCATTCGATCGACCAGCCCTGTCGAAAATTCCCATCGTGGGGTTGGTCAATTCCGTTCTGAACCTGATATTCCAACACATTCGGCCGAACTCATTCTTTTCAATCGATTCCCCTAAAAAGATACATTGGGTTAACTAAATCTTTTAATGAAAATATAGAAATTGGATGGGATCCGACGAGTGAGTTGGTAGATCTTGAGATTCCAAAAAGCTATAGTCTTTATAATTTCCCATCTAAGCTAGAAAAATCACTTAGCAAATATGAACGTGTTGACCATTATGTTTATAGAGCCCCTAGGCCCAAGAAAGGCTTCCCGGGTCCGACCCTGCGAGGACACCGTGTACAAAGACATTATGGATGGTGGTTTCCGATTCCCCATCCATCTTTTCTTCGTCTCAATGTTTAATGAATTCCACCTCACTCCTAGCCAAATAAACCCCAATGCGTAGAGGAAAGCAATATATTTTTTATACGTTTACCTCAGCAAGAAATCCCACTCTCGATAGACCTCTTCAGGTGCATCTTCTAGATGCACCAATTAGCTCAGTGTAATGCATTTGTCTTCTTCACCACCAAAGTCCTTTTGCGTTTTCCCAAGTTTAGGAATTTCAACAGCGGGTGGAAATCCCGATTATTCTTTGTTCTACCTCCTGAGGGTCAATTCTCTTTCAATACCAATTGGAGACATCCCCTAATTCGTCTCTTCAATAGTCAAGTTGAGATCACCCTTCTTTTCAATGCGCAAATCCAACACTTGACTAATATTCTACCCCTTACACCCGACCTAGGGTCGATTTTGACGATGAGGAATATGTTGATAGTGGGGATCGGTCGTCCTACCGGTAGGTCCTCTTATCTTGCTTGCACTTTTACACTTGTAAATGTTTTTGGCTTGTTATTATTTGTTGAGCTTGATGAACTCAATTGTTTTCACGCAGACATGGACTTTGATTTGGAGGAGGTGTTGAAGTCCTTGCCCGAGCTAGAGAACGATGATGGATTTATCCCTGCTGATGGTAGGTTCTAGCATGTTTCGCTTTTAGTTTTACATTTGTGCGCTCTTTTATTCATTTTTTTAGCTTGATAGATTTTATCTTGTGTGTACATGAATCGAGTTCAAGTTGGAGGAGACCATGGACTCCTTGCTAGAGTGTGGACAAGAGAACGATGATGGCTTACCTTCAGTTCCATTAAAAAGAAAGAAGACCAATAATGGAGGAGCAATGTGTCATACCATTGAAAGGGTCCGACCTTTAGATGAATCCATTGACGCTTTCGAGGCCCGAGCTCGTGAGCAAGAGACGAAGATAGATAATCTACCTCTATTTTTGGTCGAGCTCCCGAGGAGGCGGTGGAGTGATATAGGGCCTCCATAGAGTATGCTAAGGATCTGGAGGCGTCTGTAGAGCGATACAAATCGTCATCTTATTTTACTAAGGCCTTGCATTCATACACGAGAAAGGTGATGGCGGCACCATCAAATTAACCAAGGAATGGATATCTTTTGAGCACCCTACTATCGATCCCTCAGGCTTTGATAGGTTTTTGGAACAACGCAAAGGGAAAGAAAGCGGAGCCTTTCAATCCAAGACATTTGGGCGCATATCGCGAGGCAGGAGCGAAGGGACTGCGCATTCGAGTTGACATAGTTTCTTGTTGTAGACCTTTTAGCACTTTCTACTTTTAGTCGATTTTTATCATTTGATTACTTAGTGGTTTTTCCTAGTCCAGGATGATGACAGACAATCTCACTTTATTTTGGGTGTGGACGCCTGCTTATTGAACATTGTTGTCATTTAGCCTTTTTTTTTATATATCTATCTTGTTGTAGTGTCACTTGTTGATGTGTGAGAGTTAATTTGCCCATTTTTGTACGAGTCCTCATATTCGTTCGTCATAGTTAGTAGTCAGTAGGTGGACGCCTAGTTATGTAGACGTCGGTTAAACACCACGCGGTCGACCTGCGCGTGATGACATCAAACTCGGGTTTTATTTTTACTTTTCGTATTTAATTTGTGGACTTTTAACTGGTTTTCTGGTATCGCTTTCCTTTGTCAAACTTCAGAGCGTAAGGTCTAGCAATTTGGGGCCTCAACTAATTTATAGCTTTGAAGGCTCCCAACCATGATCGTTGAACACGACCGTGGTTGTTACATTTTATGAGTTTTGTTGCTTTCCACCTTGCCCCTTGGGTTCTGTCTAATGTAGAGCATGATTTTGGGCCATAGCCGAATTTTGGTTTTGAAGGTTCTTTTCTAGACCTTGGAGCGATTTCGAGCTATCTGACCCTTTTTTTGTTGATGCTTGTCGCTATATGTCAAACGATCTTAGACCGTTGAATGCGGGGTCCGTGATTTTGAGCTTTTACCATTTTTTGGTTTTAAAAACTCACCACCAGCTCGCAAAGCGATTTTGAGCTAGACAATTTTTTGGCTTTGTTGCTCATCGCTATTCGAGCGATCTTCGAACAGTAGAGTGTAGGGTTTAGTGATTTCGAGTTTTAACCATTTTCTGGTTTTAAAAACTCACCACCAGTTCGTAGAGCGATTTTGAGCTAGCTAACTTTTTAGCTTTGTTGCTCACTGCTATGTGTCGAGCGATCTCTGAACAGTAGAGTATAGGGTTTGGTGATTTCGAGCTTTAACCATTTTTTGGTTTTAAAAACTCATCACCGACTCGTAGAGCAATTTTGAGCAAGCCAACTTTTTGACTTTGCTGCTCACTGCTATGTGTTCAACGATTTCGATACATTAAATGAAATTTGTAGCCTTCGTTCTAACCAATTACATATCAAGATCTCGTAATGAAATTTAACTTGCATAAATTTGGGGACTTAGTAGGTGCATCGGGACAACCCAGCTAGGCTGGCCCTTCCTTAGCGCCCTCATCATATGCCTCCCTCTAGGCTTCTCATTGACTAATTTCAATAGAGTGCACTAGTAGCAGGCATTACATTACAAAAACCAATTGAACATCCTAACTACTATATTTTCAAAATAGCAAATTGTGTGATTTCAAAATCCCTGCATGTTGGTCTGCTGATAATGCTTCTTGAGATGCTCGGGTTCCACGGCTTGCCTAGTGGTTTTCCTTTCAAGTCCTTTAGGCCATAAGCTCCCTTTCCAAAGCTGCGAATCACCTTGTATGGTCTTTCCTAATTTGGCCCGAGCTTGACGGAGGGTACCCCGCTACCGCTGATTCCCTTTGTACGAGATTCCCTAGCTGAAAAACTCTTGGTTTCACCATTCGATTAAAGTATCCAATTGCCCTCTGCTTGTAGGCTGCCAACCTCACAGCTGCTCTCTCCCTCACCCCGTCAAGAAGGTCGAGCTCTTTACTGGTGGTCGAGACGTCGAGCTGCTTGACTTTCATCCTGCCAGTTTCGTTTAGGACTTCTACGGGTACAACGACCTCCATTTCGAAGGATAACTTGAAAGGCATTTCTCATGTTGGTTCTCGCAAGGTCGTGTGATATGCCTACAACATATTAGGCAATTCGTTTGCCCAAAGCCCATTCTCCTTTTCCAGTCTCGTCTTCAAATCCCATAAGATTGCTCGATTTGTTACTTTTTCCTGCCTATTGGACTGGGGGTGAACAGCGGAAGTGAGTCTGTGATCTATATGATAACTTGAATAGAAGGCCTTGAAGCCGTGATTGTCAAACTGCCTACTATTGTCAGTGATGAGGACTCTAGTAGCCAAAGGCTCCACCTTGACCCACTTTGTGAAATAATCAATAGCCCCAGCAAGAATTTTCTCTGCCCATTGGCTACAGGCAAAGGCCCCAGAATATCCATCTCCCCACTGGAAGAACAGACTTACCCCGAAAATGGCTGACTATTGCTCGACGGGAACATGAATCAAATTTCCATAACGCTGACATGCATCACACTTTCTTACTAACTCTTTGGCATCCTCTTTCATCGTAGGCCAGTAGTACGCCTGTCAGAGAACTTTGAAGGTGAGGGTAGTTGCCCCTTGATGATTGCTACATATTCCCGATTGAACGCAATCACTTTAAGTATAGCATGGTGAATCCTCGTTTGTAGAGCTATCCATCGATTATTGTGAACGAGGCTGCTCGAACTTCTAGTCTTCTCACCTTAGATACATCCTTTGGCAATCTATTCTCCGTAAGGTAGTCTATCAATGGGTCCAACCAGCTTTTCTCATGCTCTATGCCCACTATGTCCACTATGTGCTGAATGCTCGACTGTCGTAGGACTTGTACATTTGCCATGCTAGACAGGTTCTTCGGATTCACTGATGCCAGCTTAGACAGGACGTCAGCCCGCTCGTTGTCTCTGCGAGGGACCTTGGTTATTTTGAAACTTACAAATATTCTTTACAGGTCCCTAACCTTCATCAGATAGGTTGCCATCTTCCCATCCTTTACTTCGAATTCACCTGTCACTTGTCCAATGATCAACTACGAGTCACTATAAACTTCTATTAACAACATCCCAAGGCTGGCCACCAAGGTCATGCCAATGATAACTGCCTCATATTCGACGTAGTTATTCGTTGCCAAGAACTTAAAGCGCAATGAATACTCCAACTCTTTATACTCCAGCCCTATCATAATGATGCATGTCCAGACCCTAGCCATGCGAGGATCCATCCACGAAGATTTTCCAAACTGTTTCCAGTTACGATGGGTAGACAGTTGGAGTAGTAAACTCTACTAGAAAATCTGCCAATGTTTGCTCCTTGATGGCCGTTCTTGGCTTAAATTCAATGTCAAATTCATTCAACTCAATCGTCCACTTCAGCATGCTCCTCGAAGTTTCAGGTTGACGGAAAATCTACTTAATGGGATGATCCATCATGACTTGTACGGTGTGAGACTGGAAGTATGGCCTCAACTTTTTGACTGTCACAATCAATGCAAACATCAGCTGCTCTGCAAAGCTATAGCGTGTCTTTGCACCCCTTAACACGTGCCGACGTAATAAACTGGCTTTTGTACCTTAGAAAGGTTATTCACCAGCACTGCACTGACTGCATGCTTTGATAATGCTAAATAAAAACTCATCACATCCCCGGCGCATGACCTAGTCAAGACCGGTGGCTGTTGCAGTGACTACTTCAAGAATTTAAGCGACTCATCACACTCCTTGGTCCATTCAAAGTTGGCAGAGCCCCCAATCGCCTTGAAGAAGTGGTAGCACTTATCTGCTGCTCAACTCATGAAATGATTCAACGCCACTACCCGACCGTCAGCGTTTGGACATCCTTCCTACCTCAGGGCTCTTTATTTCTAGAATAGCTAGAATTTTATCCGGGTTTGCTTCGATGCCTCTCTGTATTATCATAGAACTTGGATTGAATTNAGAAGTGGTAGCACTTATCTGCTGCTCAACTCATGAAATGATTCAACGCCACTACCCGACCGTCAGCGTTTGGACATCCTTCCTACCTCAGGGCTCTTTATTTCTAGAATAGCTAGAATTTTATCCGGGTTTGCTTCGATGCCTCTCTGTATTATCATAGAACTTGGATTGAATTTCAGTCTATTTTGTTGAGCGACGTCGAACACTTTCTGTAAGTCATCCACATAGTTGTTGGCCTTCATACTCTTGCTGACCACTTCATCTACATATGCTTGAATTACACTCCCACCAGGTCTCTGAAGACCTTATTCACCATTCTCTGATAAGTTTCCCCAACGTACTTCAAACCGAATGGCATAGCCATATAAAAGTATGTCCCAGTATCAATTATGAAAGAGGTTTTCTCTTGGTCCGACTCGGCCATGGAGATCTGATGATACCCAGAAAAGGCATTAGAAAACTTAACTGTTCGTGACCTGATGTGGCATCCACCAAGTGATCTATTCTATGTAGCGGGGTACGAGTCTTTCAGACACACCTTATTCAGACTGGTGTAATCTACACACATACGCCATTTTCCATTTGATTTTTTCACAAGGACGACATTTGCCAACCATTTGGGGTATTGCACCTCTTTAATGAACCCCGCCTATAATAGCTTCTCAACCTCGGCTTTCACCGCAGCTTACCGCTCTGGGGCAAAATTTCTTTTCTTCTGTTTTATCGACTTAGCCCCCGGTGAAACACCAAGACGGTGTTGTGCAACGGATGGATTGATCCCTTGTATATCGCTCGGGTACCATGTAAAGACGTCCAAATTGTTAGACAAATACTTCACAAATTCTTCTCTTTCCTCTGGCTCCAAGTCTATCCCAACGCTAAATTCACGCCCTTCTGCTATCGAAACTTTTTTCTATAGTATCGAGAGGCTCGATCCACTCCCTTAGAGGCTCAAGGTCCAGCATCATAACTGGTGGAGATCCCTTAGTCCGTATACCGTCAACATAGCATTTTCTCGAAGAATCGCCCCTCATACATCCCACACCACAATTAGTCGAGAATTTCATCACTTGGTGGTAAGTGGAAGAAATAACCCTAGCAGTATTCAGTAGGAGTCGGTCGTAGATTGCATTATATGCCTGGGGGTCTTGACAACCAAAAAGTTCGTCAAGATCACCACACTTGCGGGTTATGTGGCCATATCACTAGAAGTTCCACAGCTCCCTCCGGTATTACAGTGGCCCCTCCAAATCCTTGGAGGGGGGTGGATACTGCTTTCAACCTTTCCAAAGAGATTCTCAACCCCACAAATGCTTTCCAAGTGAGAACGTTATCTACTCTACCACCATCAACCAGCACCTTCTTGACATCGTAATCCGCTATGTCATCGACAATCACCAAGGCATCATCGTGTGGGGTTACCACGCCGATCAAATCTTCCTAACCAAAAATGATACTTTGACTGAACCTAGCCTTCTTCTGAATGGAACAGACCCTAACCGTGCATGCATAACTCTTTCTAGCTGAGTTCAAATCCCCCTACTACGATCCCTCTAATAATCACATTTATTACACCGGCCTTGGACGGTCATCAACCTTCGGCTTGCCTCGATCATTCCTCACATATTTAGCCAAGAAACCCCACTTCAAGAGGCACTTGATCTTCTCCTTTAAATGGATACACTCTTCTGTGTTGTGCCCACGGTCTTTATGAAAATGGTAATACTTGCTCTTATCCCTCTTGCTGGCGGATGCTGCCTTCGATCTCGGCTAGTCAAGCTCTTTCATATCTCGAATCTCCTTAATATCTTTGCCCGCGGAGCATTTAAATGGGTGAAGGCTTTGACATCCTCTCGCCTATGTCTGATGGACCGATCCGGAACATATCCCTTGCTCATGCGCTCATTTCTCGGCTTGCCTTTATCAGTGAGTTTTCACTCATCACCTGACTTTCACTTGTGACTTTCTACCTCTTATCCCTCTATAAGATTTTTCGTGACCTTAACTATTTCCTCTGCGTCAACATACTTGTCTCTTTTTTTCAATAGGTCATGCATCGATTCTGAGGCGTTTTTAGAGAGTGACATCTTAAAGGCTCGATTTCGCATCCCATTCATTAACGCTGTTACCACTGCAGGCATCTGCAGGTCTTTTATGCCAAGTGTCGCTCGACTAAACCTAGCTAGTACTTCTGCAAAGATTCGTCTTTTTATTGCACAACTTGCATCAATCTAATAGTTGTCTTCCGCTTCCTTTTGCTACTCATGAAATACGCCACAAAACTCCTGGAGAGCTCATCAAAAGTCTTTATAGACCGGGGTGCCAAGGTGGCCACCCAGTCTCTAGCCTCTTTCCTAAGTGTAGGGGAAAAAGACCGGCACATCACTGCATCCGAGGCTGTATAGAGCCTCATTAAATCAACGAAGGTCCGCAAGTGGTTGAGCGGATCTATGACACCATCGTATGCTTCTATCATCAGCTGTTTAAAGCCTTTCGATAAGGGAACAGCCATGATTTTAGATGCAAAATGATCTTCTTTCACAACCATTTCCCTAGTCTGTCCTTCATCTTAGTTAATGCATCATATATCTTCTAGGCCATCATCTCCTCCATCTTTCTCTCTAAGTCTATCATGGGTTGAGGAATCTGCGGGACTGCAACCTTTGTAGCCCTTAAGTCACCTATTGTTCGCTGAGTAATAGGCGGGATAACCGTTTGTGCCACTTGGGGTGGTTACTAGCATACGACCTCCAACGGGCTCTGTGGTGAGGCTGCGGTTTTCTGATTTTGACTCTGCGAGAGGGTCATCATGGCTGCCAATTGAGTTTCCAAGACGCTGAATTGGCTCTGTGTTACATACTGCGGTGGTGATGGCTGGTCGTGACCTGATTATGCCCAAAGAAAAATACGGTAGTTGTAGCACAGCTTCGGGGTGTCAATTTCACAGGGACGTGGAAGTGCTCAAAGGATAAAAAATGACGTTTCCTCGTTTGTGAAGTAGAATTTGTTGTTCGAATAAAATCAATAATTCAATGTTTGACAGAATGAAATAAAAATCAATGTTTTGAAGTAGCGAAGCATTGGAATTCCCTCATTTAGATCGGATCATTCACATCAATTATTCATTTTTATAACTCAATTAGAGGTTTTCATCACAACAACCTAATTGGAGGATATGACGTTACAAATCAATTTAATTCAATAGTAGTTCTAAAATCTAGACTTCCTATATAACGTGTTCGCACAATTTTATTGAAATCAAATTCAAAGATCGACCATATACTTCAAGCATAAAGCAGTAATTGAATCATACCAA
>CAIGRT010181522.1:0-13723 GCA_903798405.1 Fraxinus platypoda
GGACCCATGAGAGATATTATTGATATTGACTGTTTGACTTTGATTTATATTAAAACCGGATTAAAATCTGTATCAAACATGCTCTAAATCTAAGTTACAAATATAATAATGAGATTAAATTTTGAGTTGAATCTGAAAATTAAAATAAAAAACTGAAAAATTAAAATGCATGAAAGCTGAAATTTTAATTTTCAATTTGAAAGTTTTTAAACTTATTTTCAACTATTAGTCGTTGTCGCCGCCGCCGCCACTAACTGTTGATGAGCATGATTTTCATTTATAAATTTACCCTTTAATTTCATTTTGTTAGTTAAACTTTATAGAAAATTGGTCTTCAATTACGCCAATGATTACTGAAGTGTTAGGGTAAATATTAAAATTATTACTGAATTAATTTTCTTATAGTAGTAGTCGTTGGAGTTTATGACGATTATACTAATGCTCACTTACATTTACTTTGTACCATATTTCCTCTGATTTTCCTCCCAGCTTATGACTAATGAGTTATCCTAATTCTCCAAGTTCGTTCCAATTTCTCTATGATCTAGGATTTCTATTAAATTTTATATTAGATATTGCATCACAAATTTGTGTTTCCTCTTATCTATTTGACTATTTCCATTATTTTACTTAATTTCATCTTATTAAAGGTTCTACAACCCCAAAAGAAATGGATTTAACTCACAAACCTTTAGGGTGTGTTCGATTGTCAATATTTTCCATGAAAAATGTCATTGATTCCAAGGCGGCGGCCGTTAGCTTTAAATAGTTCTGTTCCAAGCGAGCGAGATTTCAATAGGCTTAGCCAGGTCCAACTAAGCGGAGAAGCCAAGGGGAAAGGGTGATTCCTCCATCTCCATCCCGATTCGATTGGGAACCAAAGATTATCAAAATGGCTGGTTGAGCCCAAGCTCATGTGGGCACTTCCCTGGTCTTTCTTTCTGTCCTTTATGCGGCGCAGCTATATCTAAATTCTTACTTTTGTGCTGTTCGATTGATATTTTTTTTTATGAAAAACATTTTCCTACTTTTTATCACGTGATCAGATTTTCCACGAAAACAAGGAAAATTTTTCTTTGGGTTGAAGTAAATTTTATTTTCCAGGCAATTGGTAATTATCATAAAACTGAACCCACTTAGCATGTTACCCCCCCCCCCTCTCACGCGTCAATATTATCTCTCTCACAAGGATTTCTACAATCTTTCCTTCCCCATTCGACACTCTGCTTCGCCAATTCCATTGATTTGTTTTCCGGGCTTTCTTGATTCTCTGCCAATCAATTCATAATCTTGGTATTTCTCATTTTCTCTGTTTTAATTACTTGTTTTGGGTTTTGATTATTTGATTTATACAGGTTAACTGTTTTGGATGGAATTGTGGGTTTTGATTATAATTGTAAATGTAATTCTGGTTATGTTGTGCTCTGTAATTTCCTCTGGTTTCTATTTCTTTAGTTAGTTCCCTCGTATTTATTACCTCTTTTTGTTTGGAAAATCTATAACCACCAACAATCTGTGCTTCAAATCCTTGCAATCCATATTGTGGAGGAATTATAGCGGCTTATGGTCAACCTTGGGTATGTGTGCATGAACGGTAGCTCATATTTTTCAAATTCAGTCCATGTTTCTTATTTTCCATTTTTTTCAAATTATAAAATTGTACCATCTATTTATTTAAATACTTAGAGGGTTCCATGAAATGTTAAACCTAGTCCATGCCGGTGAATACTTGAACTTAGGTTCTATGTCAACTCGTTAGGACTCTTGTGGTTGTTTGATCTGTACTATGTTGGACAAACTCTGTTCATTATTCATTGAATTGATTATTTGGTTATCTAATAATTACATTTGATTTGGAATTTTATAATATGATCCATAGATCTACTTGTATAGTTGGTTAATGTTTTAAGGTTTCCACTTGATCAAAAATTGTGGAGGGCACTAAATCTTTTCAGACAACGGATATGAAAGCTGCTGAACCCCATAAATAAAAGTATAATTGCACCTGATTGTGTGTTTTTATGGATTTCTTTCATGATCTAGGCCACCTCAATATAATATTCAACGATTTGTTCAAGTGTTTGTTACATATTAAATTCATCTTGCATCCGAATTATATTTGTGTAGAGATTGAAGGCACCATTGAACAATACTTCTAAAAATTGATTGAATAATTTTCATGGAGAAGTTACAATTTCCATGTAAAAAGTGACAAATTCCATGGAATGGTTATCAAACAACAAAAGTTGGAAAAAATGATTATTTCCACAAAAAATAATGACTATCAAACACCAAAAGATGGAGAAGGACAACATTTTCTAGGTTAAAAATTAAGTCAATCAAACACATTTAATTGACATGTTCTATGCAAATAATTTCTAGGCAATTCAATTGCCTAAAATTTATTTTCTTTCCATATAAATTACATGCTTGCAATCAAACGCACCCTTATTGTTTTAAATATCACCGTGGCTGGACAAGTGTGATGAAGACTTTGTGGATTGAAACTTCAAGGCATTTGTTCTTGGGATGTGCAAACTTCAGGGTATGAACATTGTTGGATAATAGTCATAAAAAATTGATTTTTATCAAACTTTAACCAAATCCGCATCTCGAATTTGGCGATAAATGGTTAATCATGTTCTACTCGTCGAGTAGATGAATTTAGTTTACTTCAACGTAGAAAACTATTTCCGAATGAATGAGAAATTAGAGAATGAAGTAGGATTAGAAAACACGATTTTAACTTCGAAAAATCGAATTTCTCATATGGGACCGTCGCTCGACCGCCAGTCTAGTGCCAGGCAAGTGACAAAGTCTATGAAATTATTACTCAAACGGCAGGTTGGCAACAGTGAACTTGGGTAACTTTTCGTAAAACAAGTTGAATTTGGGTTGAATATCTTCGGTTTGCAACCCTTCTACACCTATAAATATGATCCCTTGGTGTTTTCATTTACTCCTATCTTATGCAACCATAACATAACATATAAACATCATTTCTTATTGCTGAAATTTTGTATCAAAACCTTGTTTTATTTTCATTAAAGAAGAGGAGTGCAAAGCAATCTGTTGGTTCATCGTTCTTGTGTGTCTGAAGTGCTACAATTACAAGAAGTCGATCGTTGTATCTTGGAAGTTGATTGCCATAATCCGTTGGCACCTGTGCGGGACAAATTCGACTTAAGGATAAAGTGTTTAACTTTTGTCTAGATCATTTGCATCTCATTCCTTGGCGTTATGATGTCCAATTTTTCATTTACTTTCCATTCTATTTTTGGTAGGTATTGTAAGTTTAAGTTACGTTAAATAAATCACTAAATTCTGATTTAAAAATAACAATCTTAAGTTGAATTTTTGTTGTTGAGTGATATCTTTACAAAATTTCTATTTAACTCGGTTAAACAGATCTCTGATAGCCCAAGAATAACTAACCAAGAAGGGTGTAAATTAGTTATTAAAACTTTTTCAAAGAATTAATCTAAATTCAAGCAAGTAAATATTAAATAGATTAATTCAAATAATAAGCACAAATATAAAAACGATAAGTAAAAGGGAGAGAGGGATGCAAACAATATAATTGTGGAGGTTTGATTCAAAGCAATGATCTACGTCCTCCGTTACCAAGCTCTCCGGCACGAGCAAGACCTTTTCACTATGTTGATTGACTTATTGTGCAATCCAACCCTTTACAACACTTCCGGTAACTTACAAATAAGGAGCACCAATCCTTATACAATGTTGATATTTAAGGGACTTTAACACGACCCACACTTTATCAAAGTGATTTTACAATAGAATACATCTCTTAATAAATAATACAAACAAGTTAAATACTAAGAGAGACTAACACTTCAATGAATAATAATAAATGATAGCTCAAATGTAAGATGAAAAATTTTGATGAATATAATAATAAAAAATTAGATCCAATCAATTAAAGTGTTTCAATGAGAAGATGAAGAAAAAATAAATGAAATGTAGGTTCAAAAATCTTCTCAAGATATATCTCTTTTTAATGAATAATTGTGATAAATTAAGTACTAAGAGAGAAATGAGAAATTTTGATAAATATGACGATTTTACAAGTTTGATTCAAGCAATCAAAACTTTCAACATGAAGAAGTAGAAAAGTTTATGTAAGGTAAGTGAAAAAAATCTTCTTCAAAAATATATTTCTCTTTTAAGATTTATATAAATAAATCAAGCACAAAAATAAATGAAAAACTTTGATGAGAGAAATAATTCAAGAAGTTTGATTCAACAATAAAAGTTTTTGTTATGAAGAAATAAATGTAAAAATGTAAGCTTAAAGAAGGTTTTTCACAAATATATTTCATGAGAAAACTCTCTTCTAGTTGTTTATGAATGCATAGTGAAGTAGTATTTATAGCGATCAAAATACCCAAAGTTTCTGCCCAACTGGACGACCTTACCGGACGTCAGCCACTAAACCGGACGACTAAACTAGCCGTTGTGCGTAAGAAATCAAAACGGTTAAAAAAAAATGACCGTTGGCGAACCAGATGTCCTCCTGGTCAATCAGACGTCCGGTAGACTTTTACTTCGATTTTTTTTTTTTTTAGGCTTTTGAAGAAGTAAGTAACATTGTAAAAAAGTTTAAAATATCAAGTTGAAAACCTTTGAAAAATAAGTTTTTATGCAAGTGTTTTTGTAAAATAATATTTTCGTGCATAAAGAGATTTTTTAGCTTTTATCATTTATTACTAAATATCAAAGTATTAGTACCTTTATATTTGAACTAAAAAGTCTAGTATTTGATCTTGCTTCGAAGTTTGCCTCTTTGACTTCTCGTTTTGATATTTCTTTGATGACATCTCCCATGCTCTTGATCTTGCTTTTTCTTGACGTTTGTCTTTTAAGTTCTTATCTCGAATGATTTAACTTGAATGCTTAACTTTCACTTTGATCTTCATTCGAGTCCGATTTATATGTTGATTTTGGCAATACTTGATTGATTTTAATATTGAACTATCATCACTCAAAATCAATTGTTAGAAACAATATTAATCTTATTGTTATGATCAAAACATTAAGGATNGAATGATTTGACTTGAATGCTTAACTTTCACTTTGCTATTCATTTCGAGTCCGATTTATGATGTGTTGATTTTGGCAATGCTTGATAGATTTTAACATTGAACTATCATCACTCAAAATCAATTGTTAGAAACAATATTAATCTTATTGTTATGATCAAAACATTAAGGATGAAATCAACCATAGGTCAACAATCTCGTTTCGATTTAACTTATCTACTCCTTTTTGGATTCTAATCTTCGTTTGGTAAAACTTCCGTTTGTGTAAAAGAAATGAATAATGTTAACAACAACACCGATGTTACTTCGGATGTGTTTACTTCGAATGTTGGTGCTTTGAAAGTGGTTCTTCCAAACTTGGTTCCTTCCGTTGTGATTCCTCTGGTTGCGGTTCCCCTTCCTACCGTCCATCCAACCTTCGTTCCACATCGAGAGAAATCGAAAAACTTTAGTGGGGTTGATCTTAAGATGGTAACATAAAATGTTGTTCTATCTTACAACACTAAACTTGGCAAAGTTCTTAAATGAGAATGCTCTCGCCGTGTAAGCTGGGAAAAACAATAGGGCATTGTCGATAGCGTTGGATGCTTGGAAGCATTCAAATTTTCTATGTAAGAACTACATTTTGAATGGCTTGAACGACACGTTGTACAATGTATATAGTTTCATGAAATCTGCAATGAACTATGGGAATGTTTGGAGAAGAAATACAAAACTAAATACACTGAAACAAAGAAGTTCATTGTCGGGAAATTTTTGGACTACAAGATGGTAGATTCCAAAATGGTCATCTGTCAAGTATAAGAATTGCAAGTTCTTCTTCATGACATTCATGCTAAGAACATATCTCTAAGTGAATCATTTCAAGTGATTATAATCATTGAGAAACTTCCTTGCATGTGGAAAGACTTCAAGAATTACGTTAAGCACAAGCGTAAGGAAATGAACATTGAAGAACTCATCGTCCGATTGAGAACTGAAGAAGATAAAAGAAAGTCGGACAAGCGTAATGGAAGTCATTTACCACAAGTAAAGACAAATGTGGTGGAAACCAATGACAATAACAAAAAGAGGAAGCATTATGTCCAATCCTTCAAGCAAGGAAATAACAAGAAGGCAAAGATGTTCAAGGAAAATTGCTACAATTGTTGAAAGGCTAGACATCGCTCTATTTAATGTCGCAAAACAAAGAAGCAAACTCAAACAAATATCATTGAATCTGATGCATTATCTGATGGTATATCACATATGAACTTGTCGACGATTTTTTCTGAATGCAACAAGATTGAGAATCCTATGGAATGGTGTATTGATACGAGTGCAACCCGTCACATTTGTACTGATAAAGGAATGTTCTCATCCTACACTCCCACTAATGGCAAGAAATTATTTAAGGGGAACTCTTCAAGTTCAAAGGTTGAAGGACCATGCAAAGTGGTGTTGAAGATGACTTCGAACAAGGAACTTAGCCTTTACAATGTGCTTCACTTGTCGGATATTAGCAAAGACTTAGTGTCGGGTTATTTACTTAGCAAGAATGACTTCAAACTAGTCTTTATATCGAATAAGTTGTACTTACCAAAAATAATATGTATGTAGGCAAATGCTATGTAAGCAATGGACTATTTAAGATGAATGTCCTTACTATTATACCGAATAATTCGAAGAATAAAATATCTTTTTCTATTTATATTCTTGAGTAATTATGGCACTATAGATTATGACATGTTAACTTTAATTCTATACGCAAGTTGATGAATTTAAGTTTGCTACCAATATGCATTTCACTACAAATGATAAATGTGAGATTTGTGTGGAGGATAAGTTAGCAAAAACGTTGTTACATTCAATTGAAAGAAATACATCACCTTTTGAACTTATTCACAGTGATATATGTGACTTAAAACTTGGTCAAAAAAAGGTGGTAAAAAGTATTTCATCACATTTATTGATGATTGTACAAGATACTGTTATGTATACTTGTTGAAAAGCAAATATGAAGTTTTGGAAGTATTTTAACACTATAAAAATGAAGTTGAAAATCAATTTGGGAAACGAATAAAAATTATTCGTATTGATTGGGGTGGAGAATAAGTTGTACTGTGTGAAGAATTCTATTCAAAGTCTGGAATTATTTATCAAACAATGGCACCATACTCACCCTAATCTAACGATGTTGCTGAACAAAAAAACTAAACACTTAAGGAAATAGTGAATGCAATGTTAATAAGTTCAGACTTATCTCAAAATTTGTTGGGGGAAGTTATATTTCTGCAAATCACATCCTTAATAAAATACCATACAAGAGTAAATTTGAAACACCTTACGAGTTATGAAAATGTCGAAAATTTTTCTACAAATACTTAAAAGTGTGGGGTGCTTAGTAAAAGTGCATATACCTAAGCCTAAATAGGTTATAATTAGACAAAAGACAATAGATTGTGTCTTTATTGGATATGCAAACAATAGTAGTGCATATTGATTTTTGGTTCAAAAATCAGAAATACTTGATATATATGAAGGAACTATAATCAAATCAAGGAATGTTTCATTCTTTGAATACATCTTTCTTTGTAAAGAAAAATAAGTAAGTTCACAAAAAGAATTTACAATACTGCAAATGAAAATCATCAAGTAAATGAATAACTAAGGCGCAGTAAAGGTAACGGATCTCTAAGACATTTGGCTCAGATTTTTTAACATATTTGCTACAAAATGATTTAATGACATATATCGAAGCAATGTCTACTCCCAAAACTCCTTTTTGGAAAGAATTTGTTAATAAATAATGAAAACGAATCTATTAGACAAAACCATACTTGGGAATTGATTGATCTTCCACAAGGAAAAAAAGCTTTAGACTGCAATTGGATCTTCAAAAAAAATTAAAATCCGATGGATCAATAGATAAGTATAAGGCTAAATTAGTAGTCAAAGGGTATAGATAAAGAGAAGGTCTGGACTTCTACGATACATATTCACATATTACAAAGATCGCATCTTTTTGAGTATTGATATCAATTGCGGCATTACACAATCTCGAAATACATCAAATGGGTGTAAATACAACATTTTTAAATGGTGAATTGGAAAAATAAATATATGGAACAATTTGAAGGGTTCGTGGCTCGGAAAAAAGATAAATGTGTGCAAAATTGTAAAGTCATTGTATGGATTGAAGCTAGTACCGAAACAATGATATGAGAAATTTGACAAAACTATGTTGTCAAAGGCTTTGAAATTAATGAATGTGACAAATATGTCTACCTCCGTAGCAAACCTAATGAATTTGTGATTGTGTGTTTATACGTTGATGATATGCTACTAATGGGTAATAACTCGAAAGCTATTAATACAATCAAGAAAATGTTGATAAAACAGTTCGATATAAAAGATATGGGACTTGCTGATGTTAAACTAGGGATTAAAATCTCTAAGACACTTGAATGATTATCATTATCTCAATCGCATTATGTTGAGACTATACTTAAGAAATTTAAGGTGTATGACGATAATCTTGTTAAAACATCAGTAGACATAAGTCGACACTTAACCAAAAATACTGGTGAACCCGTATCTCAATTACAATAATTACGCATTATAGGGAGTTTGATGTATATCTTTAACTGTACACGTCCAGTTATAGCATATGCGATCAACAAGTTAAGTAGATTTACAAGTAATCCGGGTCATGACCATTGGAATGCATTAACGAGGGTTCTTAAATACTTGAGACATGGTAGATTATGAATTACATTATTCTAGATATCATGCGGTGTTAAAAGGATATACTGATGCAAATTGAATATCTGACACAAAAGATTCAAAGTTTACAAGTGGTTATGTTTTTACCATTGGATGAAAAGTTGTGTTCTGGAAATCCTCTAAGCAAACTTGTATAACTCCATCCATGATGGAATCTGTGTTTATTGACTTAGATAAAACTGGAGAAGAGGCAAAATGACATTGTAATTTTATCGATGATATTTCATGTTAGGAAAAGCTAGTACTTGCTATTTTTAGGGAACAAAATAGTATGTATAATGATAAATCTCGACATATTCGTCGATGACATAATACTATTAAACAACTAATATCAAATGGTGTAATCAAGGTTAACTACGTTAAATCGAAGGAAAGCGTAGCGGATCCTTTGATGAAAGGATTGTGAAAAGATAAAGTGTACCATCTTTCGATGGAAATGGGCTTGGAGCCTATTGAATATAATAACCATAGCGGTAACCCAACCTTGTTGATTGGAGATCACAAGATCTTGATTCAATGAGACAACTAAGTCATGAACTATTCGGAAATGCTCTTGTTCTCATCCCTATAGAATTAAAAGTGCTAGATTTGTATAAGGATGAGTAATACTTTTAATGATTCCTATGTCTTGGAAGTAGCCAAAAGAAGTTTGATATGATACTATAGGAGATCACCTATATAAGTGTGAAGTGAAGCCGCTTTTACGAGAATTGAGGCTTGAATTCTCTTAAAACACTTATGAAATCAAGAGTTGTTCAAGGCCAAAATGAATACAACCATGAGAACCGAAGTTGTTAGGTAGGCTATGGTGTTGGTACAGTTGTTCTGATTTACACGAACTGCTAAACAGTTCAAGACATTGTGTTCACTATCAACCTATAAAAGTTGATTTTAATCAAACTTTAACAAAATATTTGGATGGGTCCCGCATCTCGAATTTGGTGAGAAATGGGTTAATCGTGTTCTACTCATTGAGCAGATGAATTTAGTATATTTGGACGTAGAAAACTATTTTCGAATGAATGAGAAATTAGTGATGAAGTAGGGTTGAAAACACGATTTTTAACTTAGAAAAATCGAATTTCCCATATGAGACCGTCGCTTGAGCGGCAACCTAACACTGATGAGCAACAAAGTCCCTGAAATTATCGACCGAGCGGTAGGCTAGCGAAAGGCGATCGACAGTGAATCTAGGAAACTTTTCGTGAAACAAGTTGAATTTGGGTTGTATCTCTCCGGTTTGCAACCCTTCTACACCTATGAATAAGACCCCTTTGTGTTGTTTTCATTCACTCCTATCTTATGCAATCATAGCATAACTTATAAACATCATTTCCTTACTAAAATTTTGCATCAAAACTTTGTTTTATTTTTGTTAAAAAAGAGGAGTACAAAGCAATCTGTTGGTTCGTTGTTCTTGTGTTCTGAAGTGCCACAAACACAAGAAATCAATCTTTGTAGTTTAGGAGTGAATTAAAATTTGTGTAAATGTTTATCTAAAGCAGGGCTGTATATTTTACCATTTTCATGATCAAAAGTTAATATTGATTTAAATATTATTGTATGAATTTTTCTGGCTTAATTTAGTAGGATCATGGCTTTTGTAATTACTTAGTTTGGATCGACCCTCCAGTGGCACCTGAGTGAAGGAGTTAATATCTTGCTAGTTTGCTTAGAAAGAATGATTAGGTTGAAAACAAACGATAGAGAGGCTTGAAAATGAAGGACGCTAACTAGAAATGAAAATGATGAGAGTCGAAAGAAATTTTAAATTTTGTTTTTCGGTTGATCACAATTGTCTCGTATCTGGTTATAATAATCTGGAACTGAGAGTTATTTTGGTTTCTTTCGCTTTCATTTTTGTAGTACTTGTTGTGGGTAGGAAACTCTTATATTATTTAACTTATTAACTCTAATGTTAATGCTTTAATTAAATTACCATTAGAATTTGTTGTGAATATTTTTGGAAAGAGTACTTCAGTGACCATTTAAAATTTACTTAAAACTTCAATGGCCATTGACAGAATTAATCCGAATGATGTGGCATAATAGAAATGGTTTTTGTCTTCTATTTGGCATTTAACGATGCCAAGTAGGATTAAATGTTAATATTTTTACAATAATGCTAATTGTACAGGACAGACCCTCCACCTACAGGGCCTATGTGGCCCTGTAGATCAGCACAACTCATATTTTTAAGAATAATACTACTTGTACATCAAAAGATGTATATCGGGGTGTACACCCCCCTCACATGAGGGGTGAGACCCACTATGTAAAATATGTTTTTATTTAAGCGGGACCCACCCCCATGTGAGGGGGGTATACACCCCGATGTACTCGTAGCAAAACCGTATTTTTAACCAACTAGTCATTAGTATCACTGTTAAAAACTTACGTGACTAATATTGTAATAAAACTACTTCAATCATGGGTCCTGTAGACCAAGCACAACCTATATTTTTAACCAACTAGTCATTATTATCAGTGTTAAAAACTTATGTGACTAATATGGTAAGCAAATTACTTCAATTATAATTTTAAAATACAGGGCCCATGTGGCCTTGTAGACCATCACAACCCATATTTTTAACTAACTAGTCATTAGTATCACTGTTAAAAACTTATGTGACTAATTGTAAGAAATTACTTCAATTATAATTTTAAAATTACTCCAAACTTTAGCAATCATTAGCATAATTAATCCTATGTTTATTGGAAAAAGGGTGGTTATATTCATACCACATTTTATTATAACAGTTGTTATTGTAAATACATCACATTTTAATTACATTAAAAGTCATTATCTTTATTTATTATCACACTTATATTCTTAACTTTTTCTTCATCACATTTTTATTTTTAATATTTTAGTAATAAAAAAACTTGTCCATAATCATGGTTTTCGTTCAAAAATATTGTTAACATGCTTTAAAATGGGTCAAATATTTAATCGAATTTTTGTATTATTATTTGTTTTGCTTATTTTAAAATACAATGGACAAATGACTTTTTTTACTTTATCGTAAATAAAATTTGGGACTAAAACTATAATTACGAGCAATTTATATTAATTTGGGACTAAAAATGCGATGAAAAAAAAAAATTGAAACATAAATGTGATAATGTGTAAAAGTTATGAACATTTTATGCAATTAAAATGTAGTTTAGTTATTAAAAATTGTTGTGTGAATGTATTTAGCCTTAGAAAAATGTTGAGGGCCTAAAATACCCCTCACTATCACTACACATTCCTTGACGCACTATTTTTTATTTGTACTAACGGAAGGAAATATGTGGAAATGGCCGGTTGATCCGACCATATTTTCATAATGGCATTTGATCATTAAAAAAATTCTTATTAATTAAATTCTTTTTTAAAAAATCTTTATTTTTTTCATTTTTAATTATAAAATATTTATATTCTTTATTTAATTTTTATTATTTTTTTGTCTATTTTTTTTGTTTTTATTATTATTTTTTTGGCAATAATTTAAAAAATTCCTTAATTGTTTTCTTCTTATTATAATTTAAATCTTTTTTTTTTTCAATTTAAAATACTTTTTAATATTCTCGTTTTATTTTTAATACTTTATAATTTTCTTTAATTTATTTTTCCTTTTTAATTTTTGGTCATTAATTTGTATTTAATTTAATTTATTATTTTTTTCTTATTTTTTTTGAATTTCTTAATTATTTTCTGTTTATCATAGTTTATTTTTTTAATTTAAAATACTTTTAAATATTCTTTCTTTAATTTTTATATTTTTATATTTTTCTTTAATTTATTTTTGAAATTAATTTGTATTTAATTTAATTTAATTTATTATTATTTTTCTAATTTTTTTAAATTTCTTAATTATCTTCTGTTTATCATAATTTTTTTTTTCAATTTAAAATGCTCTTTTACGTTCTTTCTTTAATTATTATTATTATTATTATTATTATTATTATTATTATTATTATTATTATTTTCGTATATTTTTGTTTATTTTTTGTCCGTAATTCTTTTTTTTTCTCATTTAATTTATGAAATCATTTATTTTTTATTAGCGTCGATGTAAATGAATCTATTTTTTTGCGTATAGTAATTACAATTCGGTTCGCTTAATTTTTTGAGATTATGCTTTATTCTATTATCTCTTGTTAAATGTTTTAACATTTGAATTTTTGTAGGATGTAATACTATCTCGATGTTGAGTTGAGACAGATGGCGAGAAAATATTAGAACCTTTAACAAGGGATAATGGAATAAAGCGTAACATTTGAGAGTTTTACTATTGTATTGGAGTTGCTCGATGATCAGTATAGAGATATGCTACATTAGTCATTCATGTGGCCACTGTATCAGTTGAGAGGGGTGCAGTACTCCGGGTAGATCATTGATGCATTATTATATCGGATGCTTAGGCCAATCGATGATGATGCCCTCAACTTTGCCCTCAGGGGCAAGGTCACTCGTTTCTCTATGTTTGAGTGTGCCTAATGACTGGACTGAAGATTGCAAACGATGAAACAGCTACCGACATTACTCAAAGAACCAATAGGCTGTATGACGCGTATTTTCAGGGATAAAGGATGGTGCTTCTACCGTAGTTGATTGGCGCAATCAAGGAGTGCGACCAGATGTTGGATAGATTAAAGTTGGGACCGATCTATATCTTTGAGAGCGTGGTGAAGGGTCCTAAAAAAATGCGGTCAACCTTTTTCATTTGGAAGTTGTTGACGACATCGATGCCTTCAACAACTATCCATGGGGGTGGAGATGTTTTGAAGACACCGCATACATTTTCACCAGATCACATTCGAAGCCCAAGGAGTCGTTGCATAAGTACGATACTTATGGATTGTCCCTAGAAGTGCAGGTAAATGTTTGACATAATTAACGTTAAAATATT
>CAIGRT010181568.1:0-13142 GCA_903798405.1 Fraxinus platypoda
AGATGGAACCCCAATTCTTAACACTATGTGAAAGCTAAAATAGAATGGCCGTCATTGCAGTCAGTTCTTCATTCATATTTTTCTATTCTAACACTGATTTGATGCATCCCACACTTTCTATATGAATGAGATAATTTATGAGCATATTGCACAGGTGTCCAAATATTCTTCTCTTTATCAAGAGCTATCCTAATGTCTCTGATGTAGTTATGGCTGAAATGGCTTCTGGGTGTCCCAAGCTTAAAGAGCTCGATATCAGCTATTGTTATGAAATATCGCACAAGTCTTAAGCAACAATTGGATAGTGATGTCCTAACTTGCAATTTCTTAGACGGAATTTGATGAATTGTTGGATCCTTCACAAGTGGAGGCACTAAAGGCTGGGCTTGGGAGAAACGATTAGGCTTAGAGGAAATTATGCTACATACCTATTTTTTAATAAATATTTAGAATATATTATGCAACTTTTTTTTAAATCATAAATACTGTTTTTATCTAGTAAAATAGAAATGTAGAAAACTAACCAAATCATACGGGCTATTCATTACTTAGCTAATTTTACTCCAACAAACACACCTTTAACATGTCAATTTAATCACAAAATTCCTAAAATTGTGTCCTTTCGTATTTCAAAGCAAAATTTTCACCAAATCATCTCTCCTTTAAATCACCCACCAAGAAATTTCCAAAATCTACTCACAAATTCGTTTTTCTATAGATCTACTGCAAAGAATAATACACACCATATCACAAATATCTACAATTTCATTCTCATTTTTCGTTGATTAGGGATTATATATATTTTCACTAAATATTTGATTTTATGTTTATGGATAAGTACTGTGAGTGGATATGTTTCAGATTTTTTTTTTTTTTTGATAATGTGAAAATCATACTAAAGACATCATGAATTTATGTATGAAAATCTGCATTCTTGCTTCAATATAATTGTTCCTTGATATTATCTGAAAATTCAATTTATTCCATAATGGTGTATGTGTATGCAATTCGAAATCCATTTAAAAAAATAATTTTTTTTGGCCATCATCATTTTTTTGAATTACTTATTCAATTTAGGAAATGACATTAATGAAGAATGTGAAATTAGGCTGAATTCAAAAATGTTCAGTTACTGAATGCAGTGGATGATATTTTTTCAGAAGGAAGTATATGTAAACATATTTTGGGTTAATTACCCCAATAGTAACTGAACTTTATCGAAAGTTTCCACCAGGTCACTGAACTTTAAAAACTACGTGATTAGTCACTGAACTTTCGAAAATGCAACCCAATTAATCACTGGACTTTAAAAATCACTCCATACATCACTAAACTTTGCAAAAGATTTCTACGGAGTCACTGAACTTTGCAAAAAGTTTCCCAAGTTGTCACTGAATCAGTGACTAATTGGGTGATTTTTAAAGTTCAGTGACTAATGGGGTTGCAGCTTCGAAAGTTACTAACCACGTAGTTTTTAAAGTTCAGTGACTTGGTGGAAACTTTCAGTAAAGTTCAGTGACTATTGAGGTAATTAACCCACATATTTCATATGTCATCTAGTATTTTTGGTTTAAATAATGTAACATAGTAAATTATGAAATCTTTTTTTTTTTTTTTTCCAATTATAAATGGGAAACATGCAATGAAATCTTAATTAGTTTTTTAATCTTTTGGATTNCCGATTTTCTTATAGTTCGAGTTTCAAAAAAACTGATACAAGTTCAATAACATTCTCCACAAAAAGGCATTTAACCCATGTTTGACAACCATTATTTGGGTAAAATGAAGTTTTGAATAACAATTTTTTGGAGAATGTGTGGTTAAGAAGTAAGCGAAGATTTTGAGTTTACATGCAGAATGTTTTATTGTATGAATGTGTGGTTAAAAATGTATATGTAGAAAAAAGAGTTTTGAAGTAATGGTGTCAAACAGGGGCTTGTTCAAATCGTTGTACCATTTTTTTATTTTCCTCCTTAAAATAGCTCTCCAAACTTCGCCTCTCTACACTGTTCTCTGAAAATCGATCGGCAGCACTCTGTCCATAGGTGGTAGAACTTCAGCAGCCACACTTCCCGTTAAACTCCGGCATAACTTTGGTAATGGGATGCTTCTCAAAAAAAATTGAGCAATGCTATTCATCCCCACTGGGGTTGCATCCCCAGTCTAGGTGGCGTTAATGTGACATTAAATGATAGGTGAAATTAAATAAGTCATTTAATTTCACCTATCATTTAGCCAATCATTTAATACCACCTAGACTGGGGATGCATCCCCACTGGAGCTACATAATGGGGCTACATAGCATTATTGAAAAAAAATTCTTACCTTCAATTATTTATTATTTGACTTTTGCAATGTTGCTCTGCTTTAAATTGGGGTTGTTCACTTTGCTACTATTTTTGGAAGAGCCATGTTTGCATAAGAAATTCAAAGCACTAAACCTAGTCCCATAAAATTTTTTATTTCATTTTTCTTTAGCAGTTCATTTTTCTTTAATTATAAATTTTGACATATTATAATTTACGTGAAAATATTCACTGTTTATCTTTTTATTTATTTATAAGTTAAACCGATTACCCACAAATACTTGTTGTTTAAGGTAAGAATTCATTTTTTTTGTCACTCATAGGTATTTGTTGTTTTTCCCCTTGAATCCTTTTTAAGCCCTCGTTTGTTTACCATTATTTCAAAACTTTTTCTTCCTCAAATTTATTTTCACAATAAAATATTTTGCACGTAAATCTAAAACTTTTTTCTACTTATTAACTATACATTCTTTAATAATTCACTATTCCAAAACTCATTTTCATTGAATAATGGTAGACAAACAAGGACTAATTATGAAACATTGTCACTTAAATACTATTGTTATAGAAGAATTATGAATTACAAGGTGTGATCTAAATTCCATTTGTAAAAATAAATTTTCCAACGACACAATTGTCGTGATTAAGGTACAAGATAATAAGGTTTCAAAATCTCTAACAAAAAAATAAAGTTTTTTCTTTACATTCGACTGTATTTATTATTATTATTATTATTATTATTATTATTATTATTATTATTATTATTATTATTATTATTATTATTATTATTATTATTATTATTCTCTTGACATGCATGTCCTCAACCTTTAATTTAATAGTGGCCATCGTCCTCACATCAGATTTTGTCAAAATAAATAAACTAATGCATAGCAAACAATCAAAACGATAATTACTTGATAATTTCTAGGATTGACAATTCGAACTTTCAAAAACTAGATTATTAAAAATTGAAGACACAAGGCTCTTTTTGAAGTAAATGGGCAAAATAATTCTTCACACTAATTTAGCATCTAGATCCACATTAGCAATGAGGTTCAAGAAAAGGCTCCAAAAATAATAATAATAATAATAATAATAATAATAATAATAATATAAATAATAATAATAATAATAATAATAATAATAATAATAATAATAATAATAATGATATTAAAATTTAAAAAAACACGTGCTTTTTCACACCAAAGCTCACTAAGACATGCCTAGACCCACGTTAGATAGTCAAAAGAAGACTTGACCTTCTTTCTTAAAGCCTAGCCCATATGCAGGGCATCGTCAAAATGACTCATGTCTAGCTGTGTCTAGCTGCACTTTTCACACCTTTTAAGACTTTGAATTGAGGTGTCAAGGAGATGAGGTCCGTGGTAGGATCCTTCATTAGTCATGTGCTGTGCACATAATTATTTAAATAGAAAGTTTGGATGGGAATGTTACTGAGGACGACAATCATCAATAAATCAAAGATCGAGCCTATGCGTGTATGTAACAAAAACACTACATTTTATGTGGTCACATAAGAGCACATTATATTAGCAATACTATTGTTTTGCATTGTTGCAGAATCGTTAGATGTCTTTCTCCTTGCCTATTCTATCATTCACGACTTCATTCTCTACATTTTGCACAAATAATTCTGTTGAAGTCTAAGCAGTCAAGAAATCATCCTAACAACCAACGTGCCAAACACGTGAAGAAACTAGAGTACCATGATTGATATAGAGCTTTTCACAAGGCATGTATAATGTCATTGGAAAGATTTTCAAGTCAGAAGTTCAATGCCTTTTACAAATTTTTATTTGGAACCTTGCATAAAGAATTATGTGTGTCTTTGAACTATGTCGTTGTCCAAGTAGGAGGTCCATCCCTAGGGTAGAGGTAGAACCATAACATGCCTTCCTCCTTGCGGTAGAAACGCTACTTACCAACATGCCAAATTCAAGAAGAAATTAGAGTACTACGATTGATATAGAGCTTTCCAAAAAGCATATGATATTAGTAATCCCACACCTTTTATAGATCTTAATTTTGAGCTCTGAACAAAATATTATTTATGTTTCCGTTCAAACTATGTCACTATCCAAGCAAAGGCGATGACCCTTAGTGAAGGGGGTTCAACCTCTACCCTAAATTGATGGGGTCAACTCCTACCCTCCATATAAAGATCCCTTGGGATAGGAGGTCAACCACACCCCTCCAAAAAAAACATTTTTTCCTCAAAAAATGAAAACCAAATATCACATATTTATGAATTTTTAAGGGTTATGGTGCAATTAGGGAAAATTATTTTATTTACTTATTTAGTCTGCACAAAATATAAAACCTACTTTCAGCCCTCAAAATTGTTAAAAGCTCCATAATATTCTCAGAAAATTCTATAAAATTTTAAAAATCCAAAATAAAATAAAAGTCTGTGATTGTACAACACAAGCTGGTGGGGGATCATTGTTCCTACCTTGTTTGATTGCATATTGGGTAGGGTTGGACAAAACTCTCGAATCGAGTGATTCTTCTTAAGTTAATACCCGAACGAGTAGCCGAATCGAGAACCAACGGGTTTGGTTCGGTTCTTGGTTCTAGACCAAGAATCGAAGAACTGGATCTCCCTAATTTTTTTTTTAATTTTTTATCTTAAATAAGTCAAATTATTTTATTTTTAAAAATAAATTGCTGACTAATTAATGTAGTCCAAACCCAAAATATGATTTTACTATTTTTAATTTCAAGCCAAGCTCAACTTAATCAAATTGACCTAAATTTTACCCAAATCTATTATTCTACCGTAGTATCGTTTCTATCGTTCTATTATTGTGAATTAGACATCTTTCTCTTCTTGTGATTTTAACAGTCAAATCTATGAAGAACACAACTAAGAGAGGTGCAAAAGATATAACGAGATGGGACTACGTTATTTTGTAAGAGTTAAGATTGAATATATCATAGTCGAATTAATGTAGCGTTGTTGTAATATTAAAAAATTAATTATTGTACGAAACCCCGAAACAGAATTGAACCGAACCCGAATGTCCATAATTAAATTTAGACCCGACGATTCCATTTACTAAATACCCAAAAAATTTTGGGTTCCGAACCGAACCATGCCCAACCCTAATATTGGGAATAGAAATAATTCAATGTACTTTCTATAATACAATGTGATGGGATATCAAAATGTCAAATGCGAAGAAATTTGTTCAATAATACATTTACGATCTTGATAATAAATACGGGGGCCCATATTGCAGCTAAACGGAGTAACACGTGCAAATACTCTTCATATTTCAATAAGAGCGTGTGTGATTCATATGAAAAATATATCCTAGAAAAGAAAATACTTTCCTTGTTTTGAGGAAAACAAAAACTTACTCACTCTCCAAACAAAATGTTTTCCTTAAAAATAAGAAAAATTAGACATATTTTTAAAAGTTGGAAAATATTTTTCTTGGAAAAAAATAGCAACCAAACACTTCAAAGTAAAAATTTGGATGGAAAACTGACATTTTCCATGGAAAATAAATGCAATCATACACACCCTAATTTTTTTATGGTAACAATAATGTTATCAAAAAATGAACAAGATCTATAATTACTAAAACTTTTGAAATATTACAAAGTGCATTAGAAAAATTGGGAGAAGTGTGATAATAGATGTTTGTGCACGCATTGGTCACATCGAAGAAAACCTTCAAAAATTTCATTATCTCAAAACCAATGAACCATTCAACAGAATTTATATCATACTTAGAACCGTATAAAAGCTTACCATTATAAAAAAGTAATAACAATGTCATAATTTACACAAGTTTGTAGCATGAGAACTGTAGAGTTTGTTACCTAAGTCCGTTGCATGGGTAAGTTAGAATCTGCAGATACTAATATAAATGCTTGTTTACGAGATGTGGGGATAGTAATGACATCAATAGTATGTCTATTGTTTTGTTATGGTGGATAAATGTATTTAAGACTATCTTGCACAATTGAGATAGAAGTATGAAAAACACGTCAAAGAAGAAAAAAGTTTGGCATCAAATTCAGGACGGAGTTGATTAATCAAAATTTCAATGTTATTATTATAGCACTAGCATTATCGAAAGTGAAACTACAAATTTTATCTTCATAACAAATTATCTAAAGACAGCATGAAAATTCAATTACTTCAAATGTTCAGAATAAAAAACTTATCAATGTAATGGACCGTTGCACAAATATATCCTTTGTGGTTTTTTTCCTGACCACAATAGAAAAGTAAATGATATAACACCAAAATAAGTTCTTAACATCAATAATTTATAATTTTTTAAGACTGTATACAATTATAGCATCAGACTTAATCGAGTATCTACTAGTAGGTTCATACCTGACTTGAGTATATGTCTGGTTGAATTTCTTCAAGTGCATGCTTTCAACCGTGCATAGTGGCAATACTGCATTGGCCACGAACATTATCATGCTTTCCTACGTCGTTTGTGAATTGTAAATCTAGTTTGCAAGAGTTTTGCTAGACCTGTCTTGGCATTATGAAATTAAGTAGGTATGCCACTATCGAGACTCCAGTTTGAATATACATGTTGTATTTAGACTAGAATAATTGTTTACGTAAGTATTCAAATTGTCGACGAATTGGTGAACATGATCATCGGGGTTCATGTGACTTACAACTTTTATTAAGTTTTTCAGCTACATATTTTATCATCTTTTATCAAAGCCTACTAAAAGTCTCACTTTTATCCAAATCAAACAGGGGCATAGATAAAAAAAAAAATGACTTCAATATTTATAAACTATTTATGACTGAAAAAGCAAAAACTGACATCTTTTTCATCCATGCATAGACTAGGTGAGCCTCCTCAAGAGTTGTTGAATTTTGAATGGAAATAACTAAACACTTGTTTGATTTTGCTAAAAAGGCCATTTGAGATCCTAAAAAATGGTCAAATTTCTTGTCTTAAAAACATAAACAAGATTCTTCACTATAAAACGACCATATAAGAATGTACGTAGAATACCAAGGGGTCATATTGCAACAACTTTAAATAATGTCATTGTTAGGCCAGCCAAACTTCCTTTACCTAAAGTATAACTTGATTTAGTTGCTCCTTCCAAAAGGCACGGATCCAAATTTCGAAATGATTCAGGATAGAAATAACAAAAAAACTTATTTTTTTCCCAAATTTTTCATTGAGAGATGAATGAATAAATTCTTAATTTTAACTGTACTTTATGAAAACTACAATTTTTATTAATTTTTTAAATCATTTATTTCATTAACCTTTATCAAAATTTACTAAAATTGTGTATTTTAGCAAAATCTGTTGACCACCGAAAATGAGCCAACAGATGCTGGGCCCACTTAAGCCAAGTCAAGTACGGTTCCGGCGCGTTCCTACCGGAATGATGATGGTTACCATGAAGAAATGGATGCGGGGGGTACTTTACGGCGAGAGACGAAAATGTTCGAGCTACGGCGGGTGAAACACAGGCAATCGCTCTAACAACGATCGCCGGACAGAAACCAAACTAATCTATGTAATAACAAACAAGAATATGTGGAAATATAGATGAACTTGTAATATATTTCCTTCAAGAGTTCAAATGTATACTTCGAATATGTGATTGTCAATCTTTTGATCAATTATCCAACCTCTCCATTTCAATTACAAAGAGGACCTATTTATACTATATTGGCCGACGTCGTATCCGTTGGATCAGAACCACATGATCTTATCTCCCAAATTGGGGCATCATATCACTGTCTATTCATACAATTAATATCTTGATAAGGGGTCAGCCGCCCTATACAATAGGCTGACACACTGACAACTTTATTACAAGCGTTACATCAGTCACTTCAGAGAGATCTTCAAATCTTTTACAAGGAAACAGCATCGGCCTAACGAGCCTCAGATCGGTTGAGAGCCTCGGAGAAATCTTTGAGGTGGTTCTCTAAGTGGAAGGCTTCAGCTCCTTTCTTTGTTTCCTTAAATAGTGTCTCATCCCAAGTTGTAGTGCTTCGACCTTGAGGCAGTGTCTCAGTATAGACATCGGCCTCGCATTGCAAGGACCTCGGCTTTGTTTGATTTCATCATGTTTTGACCTCATGGGTCTTTATTTGACTTCCTAGTTGACTTTCTACCTACGTGGCGCTTACTCTTCGAGCCTATGAGGCGAGGAGTAACAAAATCAAACCGGGCTAAGGGAGGGGTCGTAGGGGAAAGTTTAATTCGTGATCGCTCTCAACCACAAAATATGATATTTCTTGTTGATGATTATCGCCGTACCAAAACTCCAGCTCTGTGCAGCTAAGGAAGGAGTCATATGGGGGCGACCAATGCTTCAAACTTCCAATTAAAATTTGATGAAACTGGAAGTCTATAATGCCGATTCTATTAATGATATTATGTAATTTCAAATTTCAAAAAATCAACTTTCACCTAACTCTTGATCGCTCACAACCACAAATTATAGATATTTCTTGTTGATGATTTTCAATGCTCTGTGCAGTTTATATATCTGTAGACTCGAATGGAATCAATTATCAATGTATTGTCCGTGCAAAATCTACAATGGAGGGCAAGAGCTAAGACAATATCACTGACTCAGGAGAACTCGCTCACGACTGGGCTGAATTGATCCAGGAGTGCTTCATAACCATCCTTTCGCGCCTCTCTTTGGAGGATCGATGGCTGGGAGCCATGCGTGTGTGCAAGGCGTGGCTGCAGGCATGCAAAGATCCGCGCCTCAACTCAGTGTTCGACATCGAGACTAAATTTGACTCGGTCACTGAGTTACCCCGATTCTGGACCCCCAAGTTCGAGAGCAGGATCGATAACATGATAATATCAGTCGTCGGCTGGAGCGGTGAGTCCCTTACCGAAATTCGTGTTTAACACTGCTCGGATCGCTCCCTGTCTTTGGTTGCTCAAAGGTATTTTTGTTTATTTCCCTGTGTATCTGCTCTCATGATTTGTGCTTAGTTCCTTAAATTATTCTTTTAGTTATTGACAGAATATGGAAACCACTGCTGTTATTTTCCATGTAGTTAATTATTGGTCATATTGTTTTTACCATCAATCAATTTTTGTTGACCTAATAATTGATGTGGAATTTTAATCCAAACCTTCAATTTTTTCAGCTGATTGTTGTTTACTTCTTCCGCCTTTATCTATTTTATTTCAAGCTATTGATTTCAGCTAGCTTGTGTGTGGACAGTTTTAGCTATTGTTTGGTGGGGGGGATTAAAATCAAATTTTTAGTAGATTTTTATAGAAATTGATGAAATGTATGGTTGAAAAATCGTGAAATCCATCAAATATGTGGTTCAAATGAATTGTTGACTTGATTTAGATTAAAATCGAGATTTTGATCGGTACCAAATAGGGGCTTAGTAATTTACGAGGTTTTATAATGGTAAATTATATTTGGTTTAGTCCCCGACTGATATAATTTTTTGGAAAAAGTGTGTTTTTGGAGACGTGTGGTGAAGAAGCAAAGAAAAAATATCAACCTTTTTCTTTGTTTTTGTTGGTTAAATTCTTAAAATCCCCTTTGGTGAGATATCGGGGCACCAGGAGATTAAAAAGAGTTTTTGGGGAAAATGAACTTTGAAATAGTGATTTTTTGGAGAATGCATGGTTAAAAAGTATGAAAATGTTTATTGTTTACATGTAAAATATTTTTTTGTGAGAACGTGTGGTTGAAACCGAAAAGGGTAAACTTTGATCGAGCCTTAATCTAGCTTTTAATCATGATTTTACGCTTTTATGTATGTCAATATCCTTTGCATCTCCAAAACCGTATGAACCAAGTATTTTCTTCGACACTGTTGGAAAACCAAAACAAATGCAGATTCTAATCACATTTGTTCCACAGCTACCTTTTTCTTGTACTAATTATGATCTTATTTCATTTTCTTTCAAGCACTACTGAACTAGAAAGAATATTTGATACATTACAGATTCGTGAATTCATTTTCTTCATAGGTAGTTGAAATGAATTAGCAATCATTTTTGCCAATTCTTCGTATCTCCGTCCATTCCTTCTCTAGCATAACCTCGGTTTAATGAATCTGACGCTATTCTGTGGTCTCTGTTTAGTAATTTACATCAGTTAGAATTCAAAGAAGATAGAATATGCAATCAGCCGTATATTCTTCCATAGTAAGAAGTTGTTTTTGTCTATCTTAACTGAAACAACTTGCGTAAGGTTAACACCAAAAGGTGTGATGCTGCTGCTGTTTATCAGAGGAATAGCACTGCTACTGGAAACTGAGGCCGGTGTAGGAATAGGATCAGCATTCTGGGATGTGTTGATGTTGCTGGTGTTTGCCATACTTGCTCTGATACCAAGTTAGAATTCAAAGAAGATAGAATATGCAATCAGCCGTATAGATTAATTAGACATTTGAAGGTTAAATAATACAATGGCATATACAAAGAATAATCTAGAAAGGATAGCTGTTAGTTTGTTCCTAAAAATGTGGATCTTGTCTAGAATAATTTACAACTAATCTAGTGCTAGTACTACACTAAAAACCACAAGAATAATGCTGTTGATGCAATGCTCCAGCTAGTTCATGACTTGGCTGATTTCAGCTGATGTGGAAATAGATATGGGTAAGGTAGTTAAGTTGGTTACTTCAGTTAACACCCTCCCTCAAGCTAGGAGGTGCTAGAGTAACTCCAAGCTTGTCTTTCAAAAATAGAAACCTTGAATGATTCAATCCTTTGGTTAACAGGTCAGCAATCTAGTCTGAAGTGAGAATATATTTCACTTCTAGTTCTTTGGCAATGATTTTATCTCTGATGAAGTGCACATCTAGTTCAATATGTTTAGTCCCGGCATGATATACGGGATTAACTGCCAATGCTCCAGCCCTCATATTGTCACACCAAATAGTTGGAATCTCAGCTAAAAGCAATTGCAGTTCTTGAAAGCGTGATTGAACCTAGGCTATTTCTGAGGCAGTTGATGCACGTGCTCTATACTCTGATTCAGTACTTGAACGTGCTACAATATGTTGCTTCTTGGAGGACCAACTTATCAGATTGCCACCCAAATAAACACAGTAACCGTTGGTTGATCTTCTGTCATCAGGGCAAGATACCCAATCCGCGTTTGAGTATCCATTCAAAGTAAGTCTGTCACTTCTTTGAATCCAAAGTCCATGGTTTATTGTCCCTTTTAGATATCCATTCAGTGCTTGCCAGTGTGATGATGTAGGAGTTTGCAAGAATTGACTCAACTTATTTATAGCAAATGTAATATGTGGCCTGGTGTATTGGAGATATTGTAATCCTCCTACAGCACTTCTGTAAACTGTAGGATTCTTCAGTGTTTCCCCTTCAGTTTTTGACATTGATTTTCCAGCAGGAATAGGAGTAATGCATGGTTTTACATTTTGTAATTCAAACCTTTCAAGTAAATCAGCAATGTATTTGGTTTGAGTAAGATGAATACCAGATTCATGCCATAATACCTCAACTCCAAGGAAGTGGTGCAGCCTTCCCAGATCTTTCAAAGCAAATTTTTCGTTTAGATTGTCTATGAACTCCTGCAGCAGCCTTTGTCATTACCTTTTATCACAATGTCATCCACATAGATGAGTGCAAAAATTATTTGATTTTCATTTTTGAAATAAAAAAGTGAAGTGTCAGCCAATGATTGTTTTAATTTCCAACTCAGAAATGTAGTTTTTAGTTTCTCATTCCAGGCTCTAGGTGCTTGTTTCAACCCATAGAGTGCCTTGTTCAGTTTGCATACATGATTGGGCTTCAATTCATCCACAAATCCCACTGCTTGATTCATGAAAACAGCTTCTTCTAGCTCTCCATTAAGGAAAGCATTGTTGATGTCTACCTATCTAATTGTATATTCCTTTGTGACTGCTAATGTAAGAATTACTCTGAGGGTTGGTGGCTTAATAGCAGGACTGAACATTTTATAGAAATCAATGCCAGGAGTTTGATGAAACCCTTTTGCCACAAGTCTGGCCTTGAATCTCTGTATTGAGCCATCTGTGTTTTGCTTGAGTCTAAAAACCCATCTATTTCCAACAATGTTATATGTTGGTGAAGGAGGCACAAGTTCCCAAGTCTTTGCCTTTGTCAAGGCTTTGAATTCTTCCTCCATTGCCTTCTTCCAATCATTATTCATAATGACTTCAGTTACACTTTGAGGTTCTGTTTTGTTCAGTTTAGTTCAGAAGGTAAATGAAAATGGGATTCTACAGTTTCTGTCACAGTTGGTTCTGAATGATTTTTGGTTGAAGTTCAGGACTCGAATGGGAATTCCAATTCATTGAATATAACATGCCTTGAGATGTACAACCTTCCAGTAGGGCTTAGACATTTGTAGCCTTTATGAGACTCACTGTAACCAAGGAAGGTGCACTTGGTAGAATGATGAATTTATGGTTTTGATAGGGTCTTAGACAAGGGTAGCAGGCACAACTGAATATTTTTAGGGTCTGATAATTGGGTTCCTTATTGTATAGAGTTTGATAGGGTGATTGTTTTTGAAGAGTGGGTGTTGGCAACCTATTTATAAGGTATGTAGCAGTTTGAAAGGCTTCCCACCAGTATTTCAAAGGTAATTTGGCTTGGGCTAAGAATGTTAAGCCAGTTTCTATAACGTGTCTATGTTTTCTTTCTATCCTACCATTTTGAGCTGAAGTGTATGGACATGGATGCCTAAACTCAACTCCTTCTTGACTTAAAAACTTTGAGAAAGTTCTATACTAACCACCCCAATCTGCCTGCAGAGTTTTTATCCTACAGCCTAGTTTATTTTCAACAAATTTTTTGAATTGAATAAACACAT
>CAIGRT010181575.1:0-13713 GCA_903798405.1 Fraxinus platypoda
GAATTTCGTAGAACTCACAAGTACTATACACCCATTTATTGAATTTCATAAAAATCTTGAATTTCCAGGTCAATATCGATCACTAGACATAAGCAAATATAGTCAGTTAAAACTGGGTAACCATATATTTGTGCACTTATCTTGCAACAATGTTTTATCTTATTAGTTTTTCTCCAGCTTGTGTAGCTACATAGAAAGGATGTAATGATATAACGAAACAGGGACAGGCAAAGCGGCTTGATTTTTAGCATTTAACAAGAAATGCATCAATTGAGTCATTGACAGGATTCCCAAATCACTCTTAATGGATCCGAAACGTGACTTGCGCTAAAACACGTAGAAGTCAAGCAAGACCATGTACGGCCTCCAATTTTATTCTTTATTTAATATACCATTACCCTCAATTGTTGAGACCTTCAGAAGGATTCTGCAAATGAGAATTTCCCCTCCTTCCTTATGTTGTGGCTGAACCAAAATAATTACAGATAACTCTTCAAATGAATGTATCACTCTGTCCAATTTCTCTTTTCTTTTGTCCTATGCGGTTGAGTTTGATCGAAACATTACAAAATACAACGGTGATGCTACTTGTACATCAAGATGTACATGGGGGGTGGGACCCACTTGAATAATAAACCCCCCATGTGAGGGGGATGTAACCCCTTATGTACATGTCTTGATGTGCAAGTAGACTAATTCTACAAAATATAGGACATGTTCTTCCTTCTCCTTTTTTTTTTTGCTAGACTGAACTGGTGTATTACAGTCATTTGATTAGGTGTTCTATTGACAGATATGACTTAATATCATGACATTACTTGCATATGGTTGCGCCCATCATGAATAAATCCACGATGGAGATTTAAAATAGGGACCGACATGTTGTCAATTTATTTAATCTGACTATGAACTCAATCAGCTAGTGTAGTGAATCAAGCCAAGTTTGTTTAGTCATGTTGAGGTTCAAGTACTAGATGAGGGAAAGAAACCTGCACTATGGATGATACCTTGTCGTCAAAGTACAGGAGATTTTTTTGTTCACTCATGGGATCTTGCCCGGGCAGACCACCCTGGATCCAATGTAATCTGTATTTACAGTAAAAGAATATATACAAAATTGGTTGACCAAAATTTACATCTAAATTGATCAGCCAATGGAAACGAAGATAATCAGAGCATTGATTCCGAAAATACTCATCTCATCTGCCATCAAGAATTGTGATAGAAATTTTGTTGGCAGAGCCTGTTTGGCTCGAAGAAGATCCTGAAGGAGCATGATTCCACCTATCTGTAAATAAAGGTTCCTTTGGCAATGGCAGATCAACAATTTCAGCACTTAGCATTGAGAGAATGGTTGATATAGTAGGCCTATTTACGGGGGATTCTTGGACACATAACAATGCGATGTGCATGCATCTCGTGATTTCTGCATTGAAACTTGGATTTGATATTCTTCTATCTATGAGTTCCTCGGATTTGTTCTCATTCCATAATTTCCATGCCTGAAAGTATATGAAACACATTCCATTAGACACAGAAGAAGGTTTGTTCAGTTAGAAATAAGAAAGAGAAGTTAAAATCTTGTGTGACAGAAGAATTTGATATGGCTTACATATCCAGAAAGGGTTAAAGATAGCTCTTCATTGTAGAAGCTTGTGTTCCTTCTCCCGCTAATGATCTCCAATACTATAACTCCAAAACTGAAAACGTCCGATTTTTCTGAAAATCTGCCGCTTAATGCATATTCTGGAGCCATGTATCCACTGCAACATGATATTTCAATCATGTCATAAACAAAGACTCTGATTACAAAAATGTAAAAATGGATCAATTCAGGATATGCTTACTATGTTCCTACAACTCTTTTAGTTTTGGCTTGATCTTGATCGCCTCCAAATATTCGTGCCATTCCGAAGTCTGAAATTTTCGGATTCCACTCCTCATCAAGCAATATGTTACTTGGCTTCAAATCTCGGTGGATTATCCTCAATCTAGAATCCCTATGTAGATAAAGGAGTCCTCTGCCAATACCTTCAATAATATTGAATCGTTTCCTCCAATCGAGAACCATTTGGGATTGATCTATACAAAAAATTGATATCAGAAGGTCCTAAAATATATATCTTATGTCGAAATGAAAATTTATTACTTTAACACAAAACACAATAAAACTCACCAAAGAGAAAGACATCTAAGCTCCTGTTTTGCATATATTCATAGACCAACATTTTTTCATATCTCTCTACACAACATCCCAATAGTCGAACAAGGTTTCGATGTTGGAGTTTAGAGATCACAGCAACTTCATTCATAAATTCTTCCATCCCTTGTCCCGAAACTGTTGAAAGCCTCTTTACAGCAATTTCTTTTCTGTTTGCCAACTCTCCCTACATAAAAGTATCACACATTGAAACACTACCTATCTTATATAATGTCAAATTAATAGAGTAATGAGACATGGGTATGAGAAATTACCTTATAAACAGGACCAAAACCACCCTCACCAAGCTTATTCCCCGTGTGAAAATTGTTTGTTGCATTTACAAGCATCTCCATACTGTATAACGGTAACTCTTCAATATTGACATTGTCTTCGGGATTTCTAAGCACAATAGGGTTCGAATCCAACAAGTTTTTTTCCCCTGTTTCTTGTTGATCAATTACAATTTTCTTTTTTCTCTTGGACATCCACCGCCAAGAGAAAAATAAGCAAATAGATATAACCACCAAACTGATTATCACCAAAACTATGATAATCACTTTTTTGTCTTTCTGCTTATCTGAAACAAAAAATAAACATAAAAAACAGCAGTTGACAAACGAAAAACTTGTTGGGAAAGCACGAACAGAATTCCCAGAAATTACCTCGCTCCGAGTAGGGTACACGGATGTAGAGTTCTAAACCTGCATCATCCTGGTATTGTTGAATGTCAATTAAGGTCTCACTCCAGTACATACAACCTATATCGGTGTCATAAGAATAGGCTATACAGGAACAGTTCCTTAAGCATATACTTCTGCACTCATTTTCAAGACCAGGTGACCACTGAATTAAGTCTGGCACTTTTACCCTCCTTAACTTTGAGAATACGTCCTCTTTGCTTTTATCGGTCGCATTGTTACTTCTTTTACACTGTAATGGAATCTTCCTCTTGCATCCAGCAGTCCAATTCCCTCCATCCCATTCCTGCTCGTTCATTGGTTCATACCCTCTTAAACATTGACATATAGGTGAATTATATTGGTTGCAGAATGCGAATGGACCGCAGTTGTTATATACATCACAAGCGACATCCGGACCCTTATACGATCTATCCCAATAACCCATCTGATTATTCCATATTTCCTCCGTTAGAATTCCATCTGGACTTAAATCATCTTTGACTAATAAGTTTTGACGAAAACTTCGAGTAAAATAGTATGTTCCACCTTCATTTACCATACTGAATCCATCAACGTACACCGAGTACATTCTCAGTACTCCGGTAAAAACCCGACCGTTCCACGGACCGCTCCTCCAGAATGGACGATCTTGATTCCATGAAAAAAGTTGTGGAATGCCTATAGAAACCTGGAGTCCCACGAAATAATTTCCGTAATTTGGATCCTGAGAAGTTCTCCACGAATTTAGCCTTACTTTCTCACCCGTATTCGTGTTGTGGCTTAATCTCAACGTAGGCAGAAAAGAGCTTGTTGGGTGCTTGTGACTTTCCCATAATGTGACATTATTTGACTGATCGAGGAGAATAAGGTTTCCATTATCTGTCAACTGGGCAGATGTATTTCTTGGAGAAGTTGTAGCATTTGTGGACCAAACAGTCTCATTGTTTCCGTTCAGTAGTACGATGTTACCATCCGTGGATATCGTTATAGTCCCAGAAGAATCATTGAGAGGTCGATCTCGATTGGCAACCCACACGACAGACACCTTGGATACATAAAACCAAATTCCCATGTATCGTCTGGTGGTTCCATTGGGGCTGAAGAATCCTAAACTGAAGATCTTGCCTTGAGAAACAATGGTGTCCGAATCTCTGAGGACTATACTGGGCGTAAGGGTGCTTGTTTCAAGACAAACCCCGTGACTCGATAGACAAAGGACTATAACTATAACAGTTATAAAGTAAAATTTTTTATTATGGAGTAAGTTTTGATTCGGACAAGGATCTGATCGGAAAAATGGATTCATCAGCTTTCTGATGATCATGATTTTATTTAGGAGTGTATTCTTGCTTTGACAAGGTGAATCCATTGTCTACATTTTACATATCCTAGGCGGCTATCTCTTCATATAATAATCCTTTTTTGTGGAAATTTCATACCTGAGCTAACACCTATTGACTGCCAATCAATTCTAGAGGGACCTAGCCGTCAAATTTGATTTCCAACTTGTCGCCTATGTATCAAATTTGTCCAAATTGCACCAGTTTATATTCTTGTTTTTGATGATCACTTAAGACCAAAACTGTTGATCGTCGTCTTTGTACTGTACTAAAATACATGAGGGTGGCGAAGTGGTGGTTAGAAAACGTACATTGCTTGTTGACTTGACGGTATTTTGTTTCTTTCTTATGTTTTTATTTTGGTTTATATACGATGACAAAAATTAATCTTATTTGCAACCAATTTAATATCAAAAATACAATTCGTCATTCTATTCGTTTTATTGTTAGATTGTGAAAATTAAAGATAATTTTTTTGTTGATTACTAAAATATTTTCTAATATGGTGTCAACGATGTATCGAGAATTATACGAACAGGTATTGAATTTAATACATGTTGATTCTTTGCTATCCGTTTGGCGCATCTTACTGCCTCGACCAACTTTCTCATCTGTTAATCACACATAAATTATTAATTCATCCTATCCAATTTGAACATCCAATTTCATATTTTATACAGTAGGAATTGGTAAAAGCGTTTGATGATTTTTTTTTCTCTATTCCCGACTTCCTACGGTGTTCTCGAAAGCGAGTTTTTTGTCGAATAAAAAATACTGAATGATTAATTCGATAACATAATACAGATGTTGGTCAACAATGGGATAAACGTTTAAACAAAACAATAATGCTGGGGAATATAACCATTCACACTGATAGTCATCTGAGTCTTATGACTGTTCCTGATTTTTCATGAATTAAAATCAGAAAATGGAACGTTAGTAGGGCCTGCGTGAGAGAGTGGAAGTCAATTATTGCGGCCCAACGGTCTGATTTCTGATGAAAATCTACCCAAAAAGCTTCATAAAATCATAAAATATTATTTGATCAAACGACCTGATTGACTAATTGTTGGAAAAAATGAGGTGAATGACTAACTTTAGCATAAATTTTGAGTGGGACCCGTTTGTTTATTTTGGAAGATCAACATTGATTTGTATTCTCCTCCGCGAGAATATCGAAATCATGTATTCTTTTACTTGTGAATATAATGTTTGTGTTGATTTGTCAAATAAAAAATTGGACATCTTTGTAAAAACTTGATATGGATAGATCATGTTTTAGCAAGTTGCAAATAGATTGGCCCAATCCAAACGCAAGACTACATGAAGTAGGGTTGACTTTGGATAAATTAGTCCGCTTAGATGTCACACATTTCAATGCTTTAATAGATCCAGATCCGTGGATTTGTATACGTCTATTTTGGTGATTGGCTGATTGCAATTCCGAGAACCAATAGTACGCATATACGGTGAAAAATGTCAATAAAATTGGAGCATGATTAAATTCTTACTTGTTCTAGGGCTACATAAACAAACATAGGTTCAAGGATTTAAGCAAAAAACAAAAAATAATATCTCGAAATATCGATTGATCAAGTCTCATGACTACAAGATGTCCTAAAATGAAATTGCTCATCGCTAACTATTGCGACCTCTTTGGACAGTCACTCGTTATGATACAACAATCAAACCACTTGTGTAGCAATCACAAATAATTTTCAAAACCCTCAAGTTGTACTCCAAAATAATATCTCGAAATATAGAATAATATAACAAATAGTTTTTCAGAGGTTTGGTATTAGAAAAATATTTTCTGTGTATATTTTCCAAAAATGTATGGGATTTATATAGTTGCAGAATTGATAACTTCCACCAATAAGTTTGTATTGAATAAAATATATTATTGCAGTCAAAATATTGTAACCCTCCAACTGCTATATTTTTTTATATGATTGTAATAAAAATAAAAAAAATCTGTAACTCTCCAACCGTCAATCTCCCACACAAATTTCACAATTTTCACCAATTGAACACTATCTAATTTAATTAATTATTTCTTTCAAATAATATATATAATTGCCACTCGACTTCAGAAAGGCAGTTCACACTTGGCCCAAGTGGTCTCGCCAAAGAGCGAGGCTTGATACCTTCGTTAACTTCCTTTTTAATGATCCACAACTCAGCGAACCTACTAACATAGCTGTGGGAAAATAAAAAGTCAATTTTGTTCAATGTTCGGCAAACCTATAAAATTTAGGAAAATACTATCGCTATACACTACTCCCATCACATGGCCAAAGGCGAATGAACACGTGATACAATATCTTCTGTCATGAATGAATATTCTCCTTGTCACATGGTGAGAGGACCACCGCTATGTAAGCAGTTGAAAGGAGAGAAAAACAGAAAATCTGTTAAAAGTAACTTTCTCGTCGATCACCAAGCTAGGGACATGTTTAAAGGAAATCTTCTAGGAAAATCCTCGGAAATGGCCAAATGACTTGTGTCGTTAGAATATTCTAGAAGAAATCCTCGAAGTTGATAAGATGACGTGCTCGGGAAAATGTCAAAAACTAAAATGTCCCGAGTCTTGCAAAATCTATAGTTCACTCTTTATTGAGAGAAATGTGGGAAATCAAACATGTAGCCAAATTCTTGCTTAGTTTACTCCTCGCTTCACTTGTATTCATCTTGATACAAAACAAACACTAAATTATGAAGAGACAAGGAAGGCTTGAAGAGTTGAGGTTCTTGTCAAAAACTCAAAACTCAAAGACACAAGAATATCTTCATACCAAGAAAAATGTGTAACGTTTGTTTTTTTTTTTTTCAAAAAATAAATAAATAAATAACCAACAATGAATTTTGTTAAACAGCATGAAAAAGTACAGAGGAGGAGGAGGAGGACTAGGCCAAAACCTCCCAAAAAATATAATAAAAACATAAATAAAAAAAATCCACCACATCTAATTGAAACCAATTAAGAATTCAAAAACCTAATCAAAATCCTAAATGAAATCAATTAAATAAATCGGCGTCAAGACTCGAAAGAAAATGAGCAAAGCACGCAAAAGTTCTTTCCTATTCATTTTGTGCCTAAAAAGAAAAACGGAAACCTAAAATGGTTTATATAACACAATTGAATGCAGAAACCTGTATGCAAAAATTCGTAGGCTAATAATTACCTATAATTTTTTTCTCTATACAATCCCTTTGACATTAATTTGTGATTGTTAATTAATCAGCCAATGGTAAAAATGAAGATAATCATAGCATTAATCTTGAGAATTCTCATATCATCTGCCATCAAGAATTGTTAATGTAATATTGTTGCCTGCTTGGCTTGAAGCAGGTATATGAGAATGATTCCACCTATCAGTAAATAAAGGTTCCTTTGGCAATGGCAGATCAACAATTTCAGTACTGAGCATTGAGAGAATGGTTGATATAGTAGGCCTATTTACGGGGGATTCTTGGACACATAACAATGCGATGTGCATGCATCTCGTGAACTCTGCACTGAAGTTTGGATTTGATATTCTTTTATCTATGAGTTCCACGGATTTGTCCTCGTTCCATAATTTCCATGCCTAAAAGTATATGTAACACGTATCATTAGACATAGAGCGCTTGTTCAGTAACATATACTAACTATGCACAAAAAGGATCATAACACCTATTATAGAGCAAAAGAGATTCAAATAACTTACATATCCAGAAAGGCTTAAAGATAGCTCTTCATTGTAGAAGTTTGCATTCCTTCTCCCGCTTATGATTTCCAACACTAGAACTCCAAAACTGAAAATGTCGGATTTTTCTGAAAATCTGCCGCTTAATGCATATTCTGGAGCCATGTATCCACTGTAATAATATTATTAGCTAACCATATCATACACAATAACTAAGATTATAGTTAACAATTTAATTGGAACAAGTCATGGGCTTACTATGTTCCTACAACTCGTTTAGTGTTGGCTTGAACTTGATCGCCTCCAAATATTCGTGCCATGCCAAAGTCTGAAATCTTTGGATTCCACTCCTCATCCAGCAGTATGTTACTTGGCTTCAAATCTCTATGGATTATCCTCGACCTGGAATCCCTGTGAAGATAAAGGAGTCCTCGACCGATACCTTCAATAATATTAAATCGTTTTCTCCAATCAAGAACTCCTTGTGATTGATCTACATGTACAATTGATCATCAAAACTATGGAATTGATTGGATTAATAATTACAGAAAACAATTATATAAAACTAACCAAAGAGAATGATATCTAAGCTTCTGTTTTGCATGTACTCATAGATCAACATCTTTTCATCTTTCTTTACACAACATCCCAATAGTCGAACAAGGTTTCGATGTTGGAGTTTAGAAATCACCACAACTTCATTCATAAATTCTTCCATTCCTTGTCCAGATGCTGTTGAAAGCCTCTTAACAGCAATTTCTGTTCTGTTTGCCAACTTTCCCTACATAAAAACCACTCATTTTTGTTTGGGATAAATTTCATATCGTAAAATAAACAGCGAACATATAATGCATTCGGCCACTCTTCTTATTACGTTAAAGGAAATCCCCCATCAAAAAATAACCAACGTTGTAAGGTATCAGACTTCATTCTTATTTTTTAAGATGGAACATCAAGTTTTAATATGATATCAAAGTCCATTAAGTCCAAATGAACAATTCTACCCTATTAAGACCTAAAAACGAGCACGTGGGATTTAAAAATTGCTCTCCTCAAACAAGTTACCTTCTTGGGATGAAATATAATAAAATAAAATAAAATATTAAATATTGACTTACATCTCTTAACAATGTTGACTTGTTCAAGTTTTAATAATTTCAAGATTAACTATTTTATATAAATTAATTATTATAGGGAATCCGTTTATAAGCACGAACAATTACCTTATAAACCGGACCAAAACCACCCTCACCAAGCTTATTTGTTGAGTGGAAATTGTTTGTTGCATTTGCGAGCATCTCAAGAGTGTATAATGGTAATTCTTCAATATTCACCTTCTCCTCTGGATTTTGAAGCATGATTGGGTCTGCTTCATGTTGTACTATTATGTGATTGCCTTTTCGCTTAGACATCCACCACCAAGAAAAAAATAAGCAAATGGATACAACCATCAAACTGATTATCACCAAAACTATGATTTTCACTTTTTTGCTTCTCTGCTCATCTGAAATTTTAAAAAAACACCAAATAATCGTTTAAAGGATAAACCCACATCAAATAAATATAAAAATATTAAGCAACATATAAGGGATTGGACTATTACTCTTAACAAGATTAAGTGATTAACACTTAAGTCGTAATAATAACTACAACCATTGCAGACTAAAATAAAATTTTCGATTCTAAAAGATAGCAAAGAGTACCGCGTTCTGAGTAGGGCACCCGGATGAAGAGATCTAAACCGCCCTCATCCTTGTTTTGCTGAATGTCAATTAAGCTCTCGCTCCAATACATACATCCTATATAAGAGTCGTGTGAATAGGCTAAGCAGGAACAATTCCTTAAGCATAGACTTTTACATTCATTTTCGGGAACAGATAACCACTGAATAAAGTCGGGCACTTTCACCGTCGTCAACCTTTGGAATATGTCCTCTCTGCTTTTATCCGTCGCGTTATTATCTCTTTCACACTGTAACAACGTCTTTCTCTTACATCCACCAATCCAATTCCCTCCATCCCATTCCGGCTTGTTCTTTGGTTCATACCCTCTTAAACATTGACATATTGGCGAATTATTTTGGTTACAGAACCCAAATCGCCCACATTTGTTATATTTATCACAATCAACGTGCGGACCCTTGCTCAATACATCCCAACCACCAATCTGATTATTCCATTCTTCTTCAACTAGAGTTCCTTCTGGATTTAAAATAGATTTGACTATCAAGTTTTGACCAAGTTTTCGAAAAAAATAGTAAGTGCCATCTTTATTTTCAATATCAAATCCATCAATGTACACCGAGTACATACTTGTTTTTCCGGTAAAAACCCGGCCATTCCATGGACCGCTCCTCCAGAATGGACGATCTTGATACCATGCAAAAAGTTGGGGAATGCCTATTGAAACTTCTAGTCCCACAAAATAATCTCCATAATTTGGATCCTGAGAAGTTTTCCATGAATTTAGCTTCACTTGCTCACCTGAATTTGTGTTGTGACTTAAATTCATTGTAGGTAGAAAACAGTTTGTCGGGTGGCTGTAACTTTCCCATAATGAAACACCACTCGACTGATCGCGCAGAATAAGGTTTCCATTGTCCTTTAGCTGGGCAGATGTATTCCGAGGGGAAGTGGTGGAATTTGTTGTCCAAATAATCTGTTTGTTTCCATTCATGATTACGATATTTCCATCCGAGAATATTCTTATAGTCCCGGAAGAATCATTGAGAGGTCGATCCCGATTTGCAACCCACATGACAGATGCACTGGAGAAATAATACCATATGCCTACGTAGCGCCTGGTGGTTCCATTGGGGCTGAAGAATCCCAAAGTGAAGACCTTTCCTTGGGAAACAATGGTGTCTGAATCCTCGAGGACTATACTCGGTGTAAGGGTATCTATTTGTAGACAAACCCCATAACTCGATAAACAAAGGAGTATAATTATAATTGTTCTAAAGTAACAAAGTAAGTTTTGATCGGAACGAAAGGCATTCAGCAGCTTTCTGATAATCATGACTTTATTTGGAGTGTTTGTTGAAGAGAATGTAAACCTTGCTTTGCTAAGGTGAATCCACTTCCTAATTGCGGCTATTTCAGTATTTATTATATATCAATATCATAATTTTATTTTGGATTTCATAGTGACCAAAAAACGCGTCTTTGAATGACAAATTTAAAAATTATAACGAATTAATATGATATACAAATGTCAAACAGTTGACTTATCAATAAATTGGACCCAGATGACAACATAAAATTAAAAGTAAAAGGAGTAAATGTTTAAACAAATAAAAAAGCTTGGCCCATCATCTCATCTCAATCTTATGACTAATCATATAAAGTATTCTTCCGATCAAACTATGTGATTGAATTGTAGACAATTACACCGATTTCTAATCGTTTCGTGAGTGTACCTTATGTTAAGAGTATCATATTTTATATTTAAGTATTTTCCATGAAATTTGTATAGAAAGCGTTAACAGATTGATATGGTCCTTGTTTGGTGGGGATTCAAATCAGATTTTAACAAGGCATGATAACTTTTATATTAATAAGTCGATAAACCGGTATATTATTATTTACTTTGACCACCCCCAAAAAAAAAATGTTTTTAATACATTACATAATGAAAATGCTTTTTTTTTTTTTTTTTTTATAACTATAGTTAGTATATCCAATACAGGGGTAATATAATTCAATTAATATGATACAGTACGAGGTACCAACCTAAAGCATGGACTTGTGTAATAATTATTGTACGGGTAAACTGTTGCATTTAGTTTCAGTTTTAATTATTTCTCACTAATTATCTCTTAAGTATATTATGGTCTATCTAATCAATAATTGATGGTGAGAATCTCATGTCAACGTTGTCATGAATAGTTTAGTACTGAATATATTAAGGAAATACTGGAGTTAATATGTGAAATAAAAAAAAGTATGACATCTAGAAAAAAGATAATATGAATAAATCATGTTTTAACAAGTCTTAGAAATGGTTTGAATTGAACCAATCCCAAAGCAAGACTTTATAGAAGTTAATGTTGAATTTGGACATTTTAGACCATGTTTGATTGGCCAATTTTTTCCATGGAAAATGACTTTTAGCTTGTTTGATGGCTCTTTTTTTTCCATGGACATCATTTTCTTGCTTTGCCATCACGTGACTAATTTTCTTCGTTTTTGGTGAATTGGTTTTCCCACCTTTTAGGTGGTTTTTTATTTTTTATTTTTTTTAGCAATTGGAAAAAATTCTAGACACAATAATAAAAAAAATTATCACTTTTGTTGACAATTTTCATGCAAAACAAAATCAAACGAATGATATTCGATATGGTAGCTAGGAGTATGTATGTTCCATCAATATTTCAAAATTCCACGAGATAGATCACTTCACTGGCTAGCTAGCTACGTCCCATTTGTCTTATCCACATTTGCATTATATGAACCCTGAGAGCAAATTAGTCATTGCACGTCAGCCGCCAAGACTACTTGCATCAAATGTAGAATGCTACTGGGCCAGGCCCAAAAATAGGGCGCCCTGTTTTTGAAAGCCTGGCCAAGAATATTAATCCTTAATTATTTTAGATATTGTGGTGGTGTTACTTCACTCCTTGTGGGAGAATGGAGTGCCCCGTAAGTTAACCTCTTCAGCTATATATATATATATATATATATATATAGTTTAGCATGTATTCATTCTCGACTCTATTCTATCGTGTAAAAAGCTTCTAATTCTATATTGTCTACATTTTTCAATGACAATTATTAATTATGTTGACATCCGGCATGCGACTTAATTAAATTCGTTTGTTATATGCACTGTTGGATTTGCAAGGTCAACTCATACTTATGATCGCCGTAGTTTGAGGGGACATAATGATTGTAGATTTCTTACACATTATTAGAACATTCGATCAATTAATGACATTTGGAAAGACTTACTTCAGCGTCCACCAATTCCACCAATCATATGCTATAGCTTCATTCTTTAATCAGTTCATTAATTATTGAGGATACCATTTAAGGTGGTTTCATGATAACCCCATAGAGCCGACCTCAGTAACCAATCAGGATATGCCATTGACGTACCTTCTCAGCTCGGTACTGTATGTTGATTTGACGCAACTAATCAGGACTTAAGCCATTGACACAAGTTCTCAACTTGGTACTGTTGTTGATAAAACAAGAATATGAAAGATACATGCACATCATTTCCTTAGAGAAAGAAGGGAGAGGAAGCCTAACAACTTCATATGTCAAATATCTCCTTTAATAAAAACACTTGTAGATTGTAAGTAATTATCAATAAAAAATTCTTATTTACACTTGAAGTTGGCTTGAATTTTATTTATACAATTTTCAACGTCAACAAATTACATATAGTATTCGCTATTATAAAAAATCTATAATATATAATCAGTTAACATTTGCCGTGTGATCTATTTTATCAATCTACAAAGGCATTGAAGGAAATCAACGAGTCTTTGCATTCCTTTGGAAAAAAAAAAAAAAAGCGCGCACACACACACACATATATATATATATATATACACTTTTATGTGATTTTAATTTATGTAATTATATTCTTTTAAGAAATTAAACTCATGTTTGATTGGAATTAAAATCAGATTTTAAGTAGGTTTGATAAAATGGTGATGATAGCGGTACATCGGGGGTTACACCCCCCTCACATGGGGGATGGGACCCGCTTAAATAAAAAAATATTATTCAAGCGGGTCCCACCCCCATGTGAGGGGGGTGTAACCCCTTATGTACACCACTTGATGTACAAGT